>JANHFL010002942.1:113779-127904 GCA_032468155.1 Oxyrhabdium leporinum | reverse complement strand
CAATGAAACAGAGGGAAAGATGGGAAAGAGAGAGCAAGGACGGAAAAATAAGGAAAGAGGGGAAGGAAGAAGAATGAAGAGGGAAGGAAAAAGAGGAAGGAAGGAAGGAAGGAGATTGTAATGAGAGTGGGGGGGATCTCAGGGAAGTCCTGCCTTACACTTGGCCACCACAAGTGCCCCTGACATGAGTCCCATGCAATGCCCACCATGGTCATGCCACCCCTAGGCATACCACATCATGCCCCCCCCAGCCCTCCGAGGTCAAAGACAACCCTGATGCGGCCCTCAATGAAATCGAGTTTGACACCCCTGCTATAGCATCTGAAGAAGAATTTGGGGGGAAAACACCAGGAACAATTAAAAGTATTAGATGGGGACTGTTTGGCAGCATTTTCCATGTTAAATTGATGTAGTTGAATTTAATACTATTGACTAAAAGAATTAGTGATATCAGTTCTCAATACATTGTATTTTATGGATAAATGCAGCTTCTATGTGTATAAATAAAATTTAAACATAAATAACCTAGAATTCATATATTTTTCTTACATATTTCTTGTAAGCATATATTACGTTTGTGACTTAGTGCAAAAGCACAGAATTAATGAAGTCTAGAAGTTTACATAATTGATATATATGTATCTAAATTATTATATTAGACCTAGATTTATAGGAAGGATCAAATTAATTAATTGCAAATGAAGGATCTGAACTTGTAATATTTGGATTGATTAAATCTTTTAGGCTACTTTATTCTTACTCATGAACTAAAACAATCTAGATCAGTGTTTTTGAAACCAGTGTTTTTCAGACATGGCAACCTGGCTTGGGAATTCTGAGAGTTGCAGTCCACACATCTTAAATTTGCCAAGTTTGAAAAATACTGATCTAGACCTATGCATGTTTAGAGGCTTTACTTATCATAACATGTCCTATTTTTCAACAATGCATCACCTGCATTTATATTGCTCATACGCTTTTTAAAGGACAACCAGAATATTCAAGTCACAAAGCCTAGTTGAACAGTTGGTGAAAAAAATGCAGTACTGTTTAAAGTAATCTGTTTCTAGTTTTTCTGCTATTGAAATTTTATTTTATTTGCATATCCTCATTTAACTTGGAGCCAAGTTGAAACTATGCAGTTAACTGATCTTTAAAAAAATGTATGGATGACACATATCTAACTAGAATAATAAAGTTGCTGTATGTGCTAATAAAATCACTTTTGAGAGGGAAACTGCAAGTAATGCTAATAGAATCTAACCTGAGTTAAGTGTGATTCTGAGATTATATTGGATGTGTATGTTTGTGGAGAGGGAAGACAGAGTAGGAAGATATTATATCTGATTCTAATTTTATTTTTTGCAATTATAAAAAAACACATACAGAATATACTTCTTATAAATTATCTAATGTGATCTTTGGTTAGTGGCATGAATATTTGCTCACACAAATGCCAGTAACTATCTTATGAATGAAAATGAAGGGAATATATTTCATAAATTGACTTATTAAAAAATATCACTTTATGGAATAATTCGATTCAGCAAAATATATCATAGTGTGGTTTTAAAATCTAATATGGCTAAGTAAGTATGGCTTTACCATCTGCAAGTTAACTTTGCAATTAGATTGTATTAATATTGAATAAACAGAACAAGAGCAGTAGCAGGCTGTTTTTATTTTTTTAAATAATGCATTTAAAAGCTGTATTTATTAGGGCATATTATAGATTCAAAAGGAAGAAATTAAATATGCAAGCCTCCCAGACTTTGTTGCTAATAATAGGAGTTTGTGTTTCACAAGGAGCATTGAGCAAATGAACTGCCTTGCATGTTATTGCCCTGGGGTTGGAGGGAAGCAAGGTCAACTTTGTTTTCCATTGAGATCATGGGTTCTTTTTAAAATTCCTTTAATGGTTTATAACAGCCTGCATCTAGTTCAAACTAGCACCAAAATAGCCTAGCAAAATAGTAACGTAGACTTGTAAAAGCACTTTGTTTGTGCAGCTTGACTCAGGAATTCATGGGCCAACGTAATTAGTGATAAAGTCTAAAAGAAGATTAAAGTAATTCTCAATAAAATTCATTTCAGACTCAGTATTTGAGTCTCTTGTTTTGAAGAAATCCTGAGTACCATCTCAACTGTTACAGGTAGTCCTCAATTTACCACAGTTCTTTTACTGACCATTCCAAGTTACGACAACACTGAAAAAAGTGACATGACCATTTTTTATCACACATTTTGCAGCATCCCCCATGGGTTTATATTTATGACAGTTGCAGTGTCCCGGGGTCATGTGAACATTTCTGACTTGACAAGCAAAGTTAATGGGGAAACCAGATTCACTTAACAACTGTGTTACTAACTTAACAACTGTGGCTAGAAAAATTGTAAAATGGAGCAAAACTCACTTAATAAATGTCTCACTTAACAACATAAATTTTGGGCTCAATTGTGATTGTAAGTTGAGGACTACCTGTATAACTTTCCTGATATTTACACATATAGGGACACTCCATATACATTTTATACAGACAGTTTTGTATTATACCATTGGTGAACTGCAGCTGGTGTATATATAATAGTATATGTAATGTTGTTATGTATGTAATGGTGTATATATAATGTCATGGATATTATTTAGATATACTAGCAAACAGTTCTTTAAAATAAATATATTCTTCATCTCAGATTCTTTGAACAAGACAAGACGTCTTACAAAATAGTAGATGAAGGATTCTAAATTAATCATCCAGTAATAAGTGGTAGCAGAGTAGTAAACTACAGAAGTCATCACAAAATGTAATAAAATTAGTCTAAATAAAAGCTTTACATAATGGAAAAGCAGCAGCAACACATTTTATTTGCCTTCTTTAAAAATTTATAATAATATGCATGTATTTCACTTTTCTAATTTGGTCAGTTTTTTAATAAAACAGGTTCTTCTGACTGTTACAACTGAATGTAGACGTTACAAATATATAGATATCAGAACAAACTCGGTTGCTTTTTCTCTGGCTATTTTCATTCAAACTTTACTCAGAGCAGGCTGATGACAGACTAGTGTGGAGTTCTTTGCCCAAAATGATTGAGTTTAAAGTGCTGTTAGATACAACTACTCTGTCAAGTTGTAAGAGTACTAGGGCGATTTCAGCGGTATTCTCTGAAAGTTAACTAACATGACAATAAAGTGACAAATACAACAGTAACCATAGCAATAATTAGATACAATTATTAATTTCTGTTCTGTTCTAGGGTGGAATAAAATGTATTGCAAAATCTTGCAAAGATTGCAATGGGAACTGAATAGGGAAGGAATTCTGTGACCTCATTTTTTCCCCTTCTTGTTACTAGCTTTGCAAAACAACTGATAAGTAATTTTTCAACAAATACAGATATTTCATTTTCTCTTCTGTTTCCTTTATGCAGGGATATTACAGTTTATTGAATAGCACTGGTTCAAATTTCTTACCATTTTGTAAGAAGTTACAGGAAAGCAAATGGGAGGAGCTGTAAACAGATTTACATATTGCATGACATTGCTGATGTGTTCTCTCTCTCGAGGGTCCTAGGCTGGGAAAGCAGTGTTCTCAACAGAGCTCTGACTTCTACAGACTGCACAGGATGAGGGAAAGTAAAGTTGTAAATGAAGAGGATATGTTTCCTTTAAAGTTCGATGTCTGCTTTCCTTCTGCTGTGCGTTAAGCGTAACATTTAGCAGTCTTTTCCAATTAGAACAGTTTTTGCGCAAATTTTGTGTAATAGAATTTCCTGATGGATTTTTCAAAGCGAGATTTTGGTCCGGTGTTTCTCATCATAAATTCACACTGTTTCTGTTGTTCCCACAAGGAGTGTGTTAAAGAGGTAAGAATTCCACAGATACATACTTAAATCAGGGTCTACTTGAACAATTATCAGATTATATATATATACTTAATAATGACAATGCTTACTTTAAAGATTTACTGTTTGTATATGGATAGGAATGTTCTTATGCAGGCAGACTGATTTCATAAAGATGTTAAGACTTATGTTTTGTGAAGATCTGGTATGTTACGTTCGTGTTGGAGCGTAATAGAAGGTCTTTAATGTTTGAAGTTACAAGAATATACAGCTACCAACATCTATACTTTTCTAGCTGTTTGATCTAACCCGATTGTTCAGAATATTGGTACTTCTACACCGAAGATTGTTAACCTAGGAATAAAGTTAAGCTGCAATTTGTGTAGATTCTATGGGTTCTAGGACAGCTCCTCATATATCATGTGAGGCAAGTATGGTTCTAACTATAGCTGTGTTCAATAGAAAGATTCATCTTGTGTAAAAAAGATCAAAATACCTGCTAATGCCCATGTTAAATATGTAGAAGACATTTTACTGTAGAATGAATGTTCTGTTTGGTTGACCTGGTAGGAGCTCGTTTTGATTGCAGATAAAACAATTTATTTGTCAACATACTATAAGCAGTTATGAAAAAAGATTTGGATGTAGTGCAGAGAAATATGTCCACCACAAAACATCCAATGGGGAAGAATTGAATAAATGCGGTAGAAGTTCAGTCTGGGAGATTATCATGTGAGAGAAAGTGTTGTCATATAAAATTATAGTTCTTATATTTTTAATTTCATATCTACAGCTATAGATAGACAGACATAGATGTTAAAAACTGGTTTGTATTGGAGTTCCTTTGTCTTGTTCCAAGAATGCTGACTGTAGTATCGGGGTTCTTATAGATGTGGATCTATAAAGTGCGTGTGTGGAGGGGACATGGTGGTAAAGGATTATTTATAGTGCCTCAGTGCAAGACTGCACACTTGCACACATGTTTTCATGAAATACTACACATTTCCTTATTATGTTAAACCTGAAAAGGTAGACTGGTGTATTTCTGTATTGCCTATTTGAAAGAGTAGTATACTTACCTCACCTATTTCAGCCTGCATCTGTGTATGTTAATCCTTGAATTTTACTAACAATTTAAACAAATCATTGATTTATATCAACTGATTCTAGATAAATAAGTGAAGGAATTGGTGGAATATGAGTTAACTAAAATTCACAAAGATATCTAATAAGACTCAGAGGTTGGTGCTTGTTTGAATAAAATGAGTAGTTTGGCGGACTATGGGGAAGACGGTTGAATGAAGATTAGATGGTAATTTGTGGTTTACAATTCAGTCAGATCTGACCTTCATGACACAATGGATTTCACCAGGACTGTCTTATCAATAATGACTTCTTGAGTTCTAGTAAGCCAAGCTCATGCTTACGCCATTAGTAATTGTACTTAGCCACCTTGCTTCCTCTTGGGGGGGTCTTCTTGTTTTTGTTTTGATTGCCCTCAATTTTTCCAAACAAGGAAATCTTCTCCAGTGACTCTTTGCATGGCATATACAAAATATATAAAGTTTAACTTCATTATTTATGTATCCAGTGAGCACAATATTTGGGTGTCTAGTGGTTTTTACCTCATCTGGTATTAGATTATATATACTTTTGTAGTACGAGTTATTTTTGAACAATAGTAACTTAGATAATTTTCAGAAAATTATCCGAACTTTGCTGTGCAACCTTGTTTATATACTAATCATTTTTGAACTTGAAATACTCAAAAATATTATTTTGTGTTGCTGGGGAATCTTTGAGTTGTGGATATAAAATTTTCATATTCTACATATGCATGTGGGCTGTTATAGCTGGGTCTACATCTTTGAATGTTATAGTTGGGGCTACATCTTTCAGTTGGATCTGTGTTTTTCACCTGTTAGAAACTGTTTAATAGATGATTAAACATGGAAAAATGTAGATCAATAAAAAACATGTTAGAAAAGAAAATCTCCATTCACTGACAGGATGAAAGAATGGTTCTTATGTGATGGCACGTTATATGTGTAGGGGCACTTTTTGAGAACATGCAGAAATGACCATATTATTTTAGTAATGCAGCATGTAGATTCAATTAATCAAAACTTGTTTACTAAATTTTGAATTGAGGAACAGCTTTAATATTAATTATATATACACATTTAATTCAAGAAATGTGCTACTAGTATCCATGTTCTATAATGAATAATATATATGGTCACAAGATAATAATGCCAACGGCCCTTACTCTTTAATGAAACTAATGCTTTAGATTCAATTTGAAAGTGATTTTTTGGAACATTTGGGAATGTAATGTGTTACTAAGCCTGCATTTCACTAAAGAAACTACCTCCATTGCCAGGAATGTGCAGCTGTAGGTGACAGCCTCATGATCCTGGAAGGTGACACAGTTGCTTTAATAATCCAGATGTCTGCCATGCTTGCATTCTGGATGTTCCAAAGTACTTCTTTTGAATGGAATCTGCAATATGAACTGCTCTAGATGGGGCTAGCCTCCTAACGAAGGATAGGATGAGGATGAGGATCGAAATGCCCTGTTCTTTGCTCTGGAAGCTCAGTTGGCAGTTCAACTGAGGCCTGAGCCCGGCAATTGTCTGCCTGGCCACTTATCCTCTCTTAGCTTGTGAGCCACATCAAAACAGCAGTGGCCCAGTATTGTCTGACCAATAAAAACAATTGCTATAAAAACAGTTCCATGTCTCAAGAAACTTTCAGAGGCAAAAAAAAAGTTCATTCAAAAATAGTTAGGGACATAAATAGAGTACAGCATAATAGACAAGGTCTCATTTTCCTGAAAACAACTATCTAGCTGCCATTTTTGGGACCAGGGATTCCAAGAGATAGAGAGAGAGAGAGAAATGAGAGAGAGAGAAATGAGAGAGAGAGAGAGAGAGAGAGTGTATAAAGATAACTAATATATGATAATGACTTTATTTGTTTGGTCTTACTTCTTTGTTTCAGGGAGTCAAGCCAGCCAGCTTTGATAAAGTAGCTATTCCTGAAGTGAAGGAAATAATTGAGGGATGCATTCGTCAAAATAAAGATGAAAGGTAAATGTTCTTCTACTTGAATTGAGCAATAGAAATGGGCTGTGTTGACAGTTTTGATTGAAAACCTTTCAGGTAATCTGTAATGCATCACTACTGTAGTACAAATGTTGGCAAATTTTTTCAGTAAAGGGCGAAATCCCACCTCTCTATGTCTGCAGGCTTAATGCAGCTGCCATTGGAATGGCGTCAGGCTACAAGTAAGGAATCTTCCGAGAGGTGCCCACCCAGTATGCCCTGGTATTCAGCCCTGTCCTTTGCCCTGGGAACCCAGCTAAAACTCCGGCCTGGTTATCTCTATCTGCCCACCTGTTCTTTCTTAGTTCTTGGGCTACAGGCAGTAGGCTGTATTTGTCCACAAGTCCTAGTTTATTCACTGCTTCTTTAGTGTGTAATCTATGAATGTAGCACTGATTTTGCAAACATACATTAATCAAGGTCAAATTACACCCATAGTCTTTTTTCAAGTTGCACTAATTACTTTCTTTGTAGAAAAGGCATACATTTCCAATTTGTCCTCTCCTGTTTAAAGAATGGGTGAAGCATTAAAATGTATTGACAGTATTTCATTTAACAATTAAGTAAAGGTCTGTTGCCTCATCCATTGGCTGTAGTATTGTGTCATAATGATGTTTCCTTCAGATCTTTAAAAAGAATAAGTGCTTCCTTTCTTTGGAGGACAAAGTATCATGAATGCAATATGTCTTTGCATAAGAATTAAGGTTTTATTAGGGAGGAAAATATGTTTGGTTCAAATGGTAAAGTTTGAATAATCTTTGTATTTAGTTGCACTGTTTCTGTGTCCCTAAATCTCCATCTCACTCATGGATCCCCTAAATTGTAACTTGTTCTCTTCTTTCTATAATTGTTAGATACGCTATCAAGGACCTTTTGAATCATGCCTTCTTCCAGGAAGAGACTGGTGTGCGTGTAGAATTAGCAGAAGAAGATGATGGAGAGAAAATTGCTATTAAGCTCTGGTTACGAATTGAAGACATTAAAAAGCTAAAAGGAAAATACAAGGATAATGAAGCAATAGAATTTTCTTTTGACTTGGAAAGAGATGTTCCAGAGGATGTAGCGCAAGAAATGGTGAGCAATAAAGGGATTAGGTATCTGTCTCTAAATATAGATTTTTGAGTTTTGGATACAGTTTGGTCCGTTTGTATTTTGATAACTGTACAAAACTCAGTACTTTAAAAGGAAGTGATACAGAAAGCTGTAATTCATGAGTGAATTATGTGCAAAAATTCTTAAGTAAACCCATAAGTCTCTCCATGCAAGAATATTTTAAATAGGCAAATAACAGTACAATTCAGCAAAACTTTGAAGTAAATACGATTTACATTAGCCAAGACCAGCCACATTTCTTAAAAGTGATTTTCTTCATTTTGTACATTGCCCAGTTCTGGTGTAAAATAGACAAATAACGGTACAATTCGGCAAAACTTTGAAGTAAATACTATTTACATTAGCCAAGACCAGCCACATTTCTTAAAAGTGATTTTCTTCATTTTGTTCATTGCCCAGTTCTGGTGTATATTTAATGCTTCAGATATGGTTGACATGTATTCAGGTATAATATGATATTTTACTTAGTTAAAAGCAATCAAATCACTTGAACACTTGCTTTTTTTAAATGCAGTTTAGAACATTTCTTGTCATGTTCCAGCAGAACTTTAAGCAAGATATTTTTCTTCTTTTCTCCAGTGGATAAGATTCATTAGCAAACTTTTCTGCCATCAATCTGAGACAGATGTTTCTAGAATTAATTTCTAAAGTTTACCTACATAAAATATTTGACATTTAAAAAAAAAATACAAAGCAAATCCATCTCAAAATGGTTTACAGAGCAGGAGGTATTAAACAACAGAAATATAAATATAAACAACATAATAAACCTTTCATTTCAAGTGGGATTCTCAATCATCCAGGTCATGGTTGTCCCAAAAGTGCTTTTTCCAAAGAGCAACTGGGTGGTTTTGTTTTTTTCTTTGTAAATGTTTCCCCTTCTCATCCAAGAAGCTTCTTCAATTGTAACTAACTGACTCAGAGAGTAACAATCAACCCTCAGAAAGTCTAATGACCAGATGTCTGCAAAGAATATAAATCTTTCCATTCCCCACCAGTCAGTTAGAATCGAACAAGTTTCTTGGATGAGTTGCCTTTTGGAAAAAGCACATTTGGGGCTTTCATTTCAAAATTACGAATAGAAATCAGTACTTGAAACAAGAGCTGATTGAATATACACCAAAACCAACATAAAGGTGAATTGAAACATTCAAGTCTTAAAAACATCCTGGTTTGAGTTCACCTTATGACTTCAGTGTAGGTTATCTGTTAATAAAACAGAGGACACTGCATCTAGATTTTCTTTCCAGGTAGCTGTGGATCAGTTGTCCTATGAGGGCAAACAATAGTGGCTACTATTATAGTTGCACAAGTGGTTTATTTCCTTGATAAGATCTCAATATTTTGGGAGAATACTATGATAAATAATTTTTGAGCTAAATATTTGGGAGAATACTATGATGAATAATTTTTAAGCCAAATATTTCCTTCTAATATTCTTGTAATAGTTAATGTTACTTTAAAACTGACAAGCTGATCGTTTCATTTTTGTTGTGTCATGCAATGGGTGGAAAGGAGAGAAGCAACCTAGAACTAAGGAGAAATTTCCTGACAGAACAATTAATCAGTGGAACAACTTGCCTCCAGAAGCTGTGAATGCTCCGACACTGGAAGTTTTTAAGAAGAGACTGGACATCCATTTATCTGAAGTGGTGTAGGGTTTCCTGCCTAAGCAGGGGGTTGGACTAGAAGACCTCCAAGGTCCCTTCAAAACTCTGTTATTCTAATTCTAATTCTAGAAATGCCTGTCTTGATGTAGTTAATACCATGCATTTCTGTTCTGTGCCTTTTTATAATTATTTTGTTTTCATTGTGAATGTTTTTATGCATTTTTATAATTGATTGCTACACGCTGCCCAGAGTCACTTTCATGTGAGATGGGCGGCTATATAGAAGGTGATAAATAAAATAAATGTACTTATTGTAATTTACCATTGTCTAATAGCATGAACTGTTTTTCTTTCAGGTTGAATCTGGATATGTCTGTGAAGGAGATCACAAAACAATGGCTAAAGCTATAAAAGATAGGGTATCTTTGATTAAGCGAAAGAGAGAGCAGCGACAGTTGGTAAGGGAAGAACAGGAGAAAAGAAAGCAAGAAGAAGTCAACCAGAAGCAGCAGACAGAACAGAAAGCACAAGCAGGGGCTGCCCAGCAAGGAACAAAACAGGCTGTGCCTACTACTAACGTCACTGCTGTTCCCACCACTTCAACTTCTGTTTCTACCCAAGTAGAACCCGAGGAGCCCGAGGCAGATCAGCACCAACAGGTTCAGTTCCAGCAACCTGGTGTTTCTGTATTATGTAAGTACCTTCTGTATGTGACACCCAACTTCCTTTCCCCCCCCCCCCCTCCACCCCACTCTGGATAGCAGAGGGTAAGTTGTCATTAGAGATTAATGGTCAATTTTTGTAACTATGGATGCAGTTTCTACCTTGCTAATATGTTCAGAAATAGACACTGGTTTCTGCAAGGGATAAAATGGTTGCAATTTTGAATCCAAATCACCATTGCTGGTTTCATATCTAGCAGATAGGACCATACATGGGCAGAATCAGTTGCTGCCATTGTCATCTAATCACAGTGAGAAGCCACTCTTTTTCTCCATCTCACCTCCTCCTTACTATCATTAACATTATTATTAGACTCCAACAGTCACACAAATTGTGATGTCATCAGACTGGGCGGGATCAAATTTCCTCTATTTAGAAGAGAGCTTTAAAAACAAACATAAAAGGTTCAAAAGACACTTTTCCCCCCCTTGGGGAAAACATGATGTCACTCTACTACCTACATTATCAAGTAATCCAGGTACATTGTGAGTGAAAAAGGAAAGGCTTGGAGGAGACTTACCAGGCAATTTGTGATCTTTCCTGCTGACTTTGCTTCTGGGAAGCAATAACACAGATGCCGCTATTGGCTTGAAGTGCAAACTGGCTGCCAAGTGCCCCAATTTTGTTCAGGTGAGTGCAGGTGCACTGCAACGGTCAGAACGTCAAAGGCTGGTCATAAATTCCCTCTTCAGCACTGTCCTGTTCTTCACGAGATGAAGCTACTCAATTGTTTTCCAATGCAGCCAAATACAGAATATTTTGCTGTCTTACTAGCGTATAAAGGGAAAGCCGTGGCATGTGGCATATGAGTCTAAATGAATCTAAAGCATTTGTGACTCCTATTTGTGACTCCGTCCTAGCATCTCTGGTTAGAATCAGATCCTAAAAAATCTCCCAAGATGGAACTGCATCTGAGTCCAGGTTAAGGATTAATCTCTAGACTGACTCTGTTTGCCTGTTCTCATCTCCCCAAAATTACTTTCTAACCTCACTTCAAGAAATAGTCAGCTTTCTTGATCCATACATCCAACCTAATTTACTACTGTCTGGAACTTATTTATAGGTAATCCTCAACTTATGGCTACCATTCAGCCTAAATTTTCTGTTGCTGAGTGAGACAGTTGTTAAATGAATTTTGCCCCATTTTACGACTTTTCTTGCCACAGTTATTAAGTTAGTAACTTAGTTATTAAGTGAATCTGGCTTTCCCATTGACTTTGCTTATCAGAAGGTCACAAATGGATACCTTCATACGATTCCAGGACACTGCAACCATCAAAAATACATGCCAGTTGCCAAGCTTTTGAATTACAGTCACATGACCATGAGGATGCTGCAATGGTCATAAGTATGAAAAATGGCCATAGGTCACTTTTTCCAGTGCTGTTGTAACTTCAAAAGGTCACTAAATGAGCTGTTGTAAATCGGAACTACCTGTATTTGTTTGGAAGATCAAATATAAATGGGAAATTGTAGTACAATGTAAGACAACAAAACAATATGTGAAATTTGCATATTAGGATAGAAGTAATTGACTGGGGTTTTTTTAACATTTCCTTGCCTTTCTGTATCTGTTCCATCTGCATTGTCTTTACAGATGTTATAGTGCTGTTTCCCTTCTCCCTGAAATTATTTAAATTCATTTCTGAGATCTTTGTATTTTCTTGGCTTTGACTTGACTTCTTGGCAATTTCCACATCCAGTGTGCTTTTTTATGTTTCTTGATCTTTGGCAGTTGATTTTCACATCCATCCGTAACAATTTCTTTACAATCATTCTACAGTTTCTCTGGTCCCTAATCTATGAAGTTCAGGACACCAGAGTGATTCCCGATGTTCTTGAAAATGATGGGCATATGTTCAAGACCATATTATGGAAACCGATTGGCTTTATTCTGCTGCTAAAATTTTACTTGAATCTAGCATATGAGCAATTTGTGATCTATTCCACAGTCATGTCATTGCTATTAATAACTAGACTGTTGCATTTCCTTCTACCAGTTACACAATCAATTTAATTTCATTTCTGCGTACTTCATCTCAAGATATCCATCTATATATTGGCATTGTTTTAATTGTTTGAAGAATGTATTAGCCTTAAAATATCATTGGATTGGCAAAAATTAATAATTCAGCTGGGGAATGGACACATATAGGAAAAATTAATTCCTTCTTCTCTTAAGACAGTTTACCAGCCAAAGTGGTGTGTTCTATTATAATTATTATAATTGTGTCAGAGACACAAAATATATGATTTCTTTTTTGGCTTACTTGGCATCCTTCAGCAACACACAAAGGCTGGAGGAAACTGCATGTAAATCACTAGAATTATATAAGTGAGAAGTCCAAAAGAGGAAATTACATAATTGGTATCTCAGTTATTTTCTTCCAAATTACAATTATCTCGCAAGTGCATGAAGCTCACCTCTAAACAGCCTGATACAACTTTTAATCTTAAACTAAATTTCTATACCATAAACAAAATCGTTACTACTGCCCAGGTAACTGTTATCTGTGAGATTCTGTCTGTCTATCATCATAACTTTATAACTCCATGTGATTAACAACCAGTTTATCAAAAGAAAGAAAAAACAATATCAAAAGGATCTCCAGAAGCACGAAAATTGAAATAGTCCAATACAAAAAAACCCCTAAGGCATCATATAACCAGTTCACAGAAACAGACACGTGTATATTGAGTTCCACTAACATACCGGCTCTGACAGGTTGGGGAAGACGCAAGGTTTAACAGCCTTCTTTAAGGTCAAGTCCCTGAGATACAAAAGGCAGGTATCTCGGTTTGCTCTATGATTTGATTGGAATAAATTGTAAAAATATTTCCTAGTAAACTTGCCTAAAGACTACCATTAAAAATATTCCCCTGGAACTGAAGAAGAGTGTTGAGTCACTTTTGGAGAATTATTATATATCTCCTTGCTATTATTCAGTCTATTTTTGAATTGCAACAAAACTTTTTTAAAAATTCAAATGCCCACCGGCAGAAATGTTATGCTATTATTTTTATTCAGGAGGATTTGAAGGAAATAATAATAACCATAGTAGTAATAGTATGCATCCTGCAATGGTACCTTTAATGCCATTGAAGAACAACATCTGCCTATCTCACCCAGGTCCTTGGGAAGGACTCTCTAGGTGGACAAAAAATGCCAGATATTGTGTAAACATCTGACTGACTAAGTGACAAACTATAGTAATGGTAATAAAAAGAATGGCATGTATCTCTAAAGAATTGATGTTGAAAAATTGACAGCGTTCAAAATGAGTTCTTCTAATTGTGGATTATCTGCTGTATAGATGAGGAGCTGCATTATGGTAGATGTCTGCAAACATTAACAGGATGGGGGGGAAGGGGATGTTCCAGTGTTTGGTTGAAATGGTTTGTTTAAGAATTGGTTTAAAAACTGTGAGCAATGTTTATTTCACAAGTAGCCTTTGCTTAATGACAATTCATTGAACGACCATGCAAAGTTGCAATGGCACTAGTGCTGTGGTGGGAAATGAATAATACTTATGACTGGTCTTTGAAGTTCAATCGTTGCAGTGTCCCACTATCATTTGATTGTGATTTGAGTGCTTGGAAAATGGTTTGCGCTTATGACAATTGCAGCACCCCACAATAATGTGTTTGCCAATTGCTGCTTTCCTTGCTGGCTTCTTACAAGCAAAATCACTGGAGAAGCTTGCAGGGAAGTTTGCGAGTCTCGGG
>JANHFL010002942.1:88332-107062 GCA_032468155.1 Oxyrhabdium leporinum | reverse complement strand
AGGCCAGATTAATGGCTTTGGCAGGCCATATCAGTCCCATGGGCCATTGTTTGAGGATCCCTGCTTTAACTTAAACAGATATATTCACTAATAGGGTGGAAAAATTGAAGTTTTAATATAACTAATGTAATTTAAAAAAAAACTCATTGGAAAGATTGTACAAACAGAATCATTTTGATATTCATTTTTTTCTTCCCTGTGTACACTATCTAGACTGGGATTATATAAATTTTACCTCAACTCTATAATATTGCTAGTACAAAGGCCTCTAAAATTATCGTTATTTCCATTATAATATGCATAACATTATAGTCAAATATCAATAACTTTAAGTTAACACAGTATGAGACTGTTTTTAAAAGTAATCTTGATTTGTATTCAATATGTCTATGTCCATACAAATTTGTAGTGCCCCTAGAGTCACGGGATCAAAATTCAGATGTGACAAGATTAAGCAAGGACAACAAGTATTTACTTCAAGACTGGAGGAAGCTCCATATATACAGTGGAACATATAAGTAGAGCTGCTTGTGACACTGAAGTTAACATAACTGTAGACATTCAGGTATTCAAAAATCCCATGTGTATATGGACATACTGAATACAAGTCAAGATTTGCCTCACAAAGGGCCAGGCTAGGTCCAGCAATGGGAGGAAGAAAATAGTAAAGGTCAGCTGGGGGTGGCAGGGGTGATGGAGTGGCCAAAAGGACAGAGAATGGGGGAGGAGATATGTGTAGATGGACAGTTGAAGCAGGATAAACATGGCAGGACAGCAGAAGCATTGTCTATCAGGTAAACAATTTCTGAATCCCTCCCTCTCTCTCTCTTTGTCTCTCATTCCTTCTCTTGCTATTGTCAGAATTTCACTGAGTCAGTTGGGCAAAAAAGAAAAAAGATCTTTATTTGTTCCACTGACCTTCTGCAAAATTAGTTTATGAACCGTGTTTAGAGGTAGGCTTAAAGCACACAGCACAGGTATGGCAGTCAGATTGTTGTCTGAAACATCTTCAGAGTGGAAAGAAAGACTGAATTTATTGTACAAAACAAGTCACAGCCATGTGGAGGTGTGCAATCCTGCTCATTATCTTGGAAAAATGGGGAACCAAAAAGCACAGTAAAAAAATTAAATTTTAATAATGCTAGTGATATTTTCTAAATCCTTCTTGACAGAAAGGTTCTCATTATTTTTATCTGTCTCCGAGTAGGGTTCTTTAGTGCCATTCTCACAAATGGCCTTAGCCATGATTGTTTTCTTTTCTTTTTTTTTTCTTGTAGCATTCAAGGAAGGGAGTGGAGGATGAATGAACACACACACACACACACACACACACCTAAATGGCAAAATGATGTCCAGGATCTAATCATTCAGATATTTTGAAACAATTGGCTGATTGAAATCACAGTTAAGATTGAAGTTTTTGCCTCTGTGTTACAAGAGTTACAAGAGTTGGAATTGTACCGTTTGGAGATTATGCATTTTGTTTTCTTAAAATTTGTGAAATGTAAATGAAACCAGATTTACCACAGTAACTATTTTCTTCCTGTTAGATTTTTCTCTGTGTACCGTATGCTATGACTAGTGAAATAAAGTAGATGACTTTTTTTTCTTCCTAGATTCAGAACCTAGGTTCTGAAATCTAATTAAATCAAATCTTTATTACAGTCAAAGATCAGCATAAAGAGAGTGGGATAAAGTCAATGGAAAACAAAAATAATATATCAAAATCTAAAAATAATCATTATTATAAAAAGCTACAAGATGTAAAATGAACAGTATATACATAAAACAAACATCTAAATTACTCTAAAAAGTGGGATAGGAGCATTAGATGATGTAGGAGAGCATGGAAGTTAGCATGTGGCAGACTGAATCTATCACAGTACAGAGCACTCTAGTACGACAAACTAGATGCTCATTGAGATTAGTTTATGGCACAGGTCAACATCTGATGGATTTTAAGCACTGCTGCGAAGAACATGGCAACATTATATGTTATAGCAGGATTTATATCTGAAAGCAACAAGGAGGTATAGAATTGTCCTGTGCACCTTGGATATTTATGTAATAATGGTGAGATGAGGCTTGTACAAATGTCTCTGTAATACAGGCACCGGAGAAGCGTATGCTGTGTTGTTTCTATGTGTCCTGAGTTACAGTGGTATTGTCTTGCCAAGTATGATATCTTCATGTATCACCTTTAATGGACAACTGATGGGTGGACATGACATTGTGCCAGATTAAAGGCCCTTAGGGCTAAGTACTTAGAATTTAGTTTGTTGTAGAGGAGGCAGAGTATTTGTTGGATTTACTGGCAATAAATGTTGGAGACCTGGGTAGATCCAATTGGCACTCTGTGTCTGTTAGATGCTGCATAATGAGTGTTTTGGCCTGATCATACCCCATGCTGAGTAGAAAGCTTGGAGAGGAGCTCCAGGATGAAATTTTGGTTGCCGCTGCTTTTTTCCATGTGGACTGAAAGTCATCACTCATGGTTAATGGGGCAAGGCTAAGGAGAAAAAGGGTAGTTGGAGCCAATAGTTGAGTATGGTCACCCACACTAGATATTCATTTTCACGAGGCCTGTCTTTAATCTCAGAGTGGTATTAAAAACATCTTTTGGGGGTTGAAGAGCCGGTCTTAGGAATTTGGACAGAACAAATTTCAGTAATGCAAAATTGAAGAAGTTATGCAAAAAAAATTCAGTGCTGCAAAAAATGTACTGACCACCTCTTCTCTTGAGGAATTTAAGGATAGCAGAGGAGCTGCGCTGTACATTTCAGTGATGTAGTTTCCATGGAGTTTCATACTTTTGGCTGAACAAGACTATTCTGAAGTACTTTAAACAAGGACCCCCAACAATCCTATCACAATTGTGCTCCAGAAATGGCACTTGACCTTTTTGGCAAATGTCCCTCGCACCCAAGTAGAGAAAAGAGCAGAGGAGCAAAGACCTCTTTGCCAAACAAGAGAGTAAATTCTTGATTAATGGCACCTGGATGAAACTTTATTTAAAAAGCAGCTCTTAGCTTGTTTCGTTTTGCTGGAAACAATGTCTGACTTCCAGCTCTTATTCGATGTTCCTGTTTGTGTAAGAAACTTTGAATCTCTGATCTGGCTGACAACCCTGACCTGGCTCTTGGAACTCTAGACTGGATTGTATTGAGAGGAATTATTGAAAAACTGACCTATTTGGCGGCTGTATTCTGCCATGGTTGATGGCTCTACTTTTTTGTCTTCAGTCAACCATTTCTTCCCCTGAAGAAATGACTTGTCCTTTCGTATATTGGGCCAAGTTTGTTTTTACAGCTGTCAACATGTATCAAATTGTGGAATTAGTAAATTTTCTGGATTTGTACATTCAGTAATAATTATAATTGATACCCAATATACCTAATCTGTCATTTCAGTTCAAATTTCATTTTCAGGATTTTCTGAATGTTTTGATGTATTTCTTTCTAATATTTTGGGGAGCAGGTTTACATAACCACAACACATGGTCCTATTTTGTTCCTGCATTTCCAACATAAAAGACTACGTTTGTCTGCCAGCCTGTAATTCTAGTGGAATATTGTTCTGTTCTGCTTTCTCAATGTTCTCCTCTCCCTGGATTATTGACTATGCTTTCAATCACCATATTAGCATGGTTGCCTAGGTATAATTTTCTGTCCCACAATATGAGTACAAATTTTGTTCCGTAATAAGTTAAATATCCCTTATTAAATCTGAATTAGACTTCATTGTAATTTCTGTGGTCTCTCCATTTTAGAATAGCTATACAGACTAAATGCTTGGACAGGCCATCAAAACGTAGGACATTCAGCCCTACATGCATTGTAATCCAGATTGTACTTTATGAGCATCTTTCCAAAATTCCAGTACAAACAGATTTGAGAATGGGTAGGATGATAGGATGGAAAACCAATTCCTGCCCTTCGATCCTAATAATTCAATCACTACAATTACTTTGGATGTTTAAGATTCCATTTTTTCTATTGTTAATTTTTAACAATAAATTTAAAATATTTTTATTTAATTTGCATTTGTCAGTTGTTTTGTTTTGTATATGAGTAGATTTTCCTTAACAGTCCATTTACATTCTTGGGATAGCATAGCGTAGCGTAGCATAGCATAGCATAGATCTAGTCTAGTCTATTTGGGCTCAGTTGTGGTCATAAGTCAAGGACTACCTGTATTGCACTAAATAATGTAGAAGATTTTAACCTGGAATCTCAACTGTTATGCCTTTCCCCTTAATGAATGCAGCTTTGTTTGTTTCCTTGTAAGGATTTTAGTGAATGTTTAACATAAGAATAGCTTAATTATATCATATGATGATAGGAACAGTATACTGTATTTTGAAATTTCTGCAAATATAGCCAAACTGAAAAAATCATCACATAATGGATGCATAAATTATAAATGTGTAATTTTGTCACATTAAATTCATGCAAAGCAATAGCATTGACAAGACTATAAAATATAGGCTTGCTATCTCTTGGCCTGGAGTTTATTTTGAAAATTATCTTCCTTTATCCTTGAAGGGTTGATGTTTTATGTATAGAGTTTATCTGTACCCTAATACAGCATACCAGGAGTTATCTTTTCTAGTGTCAGTTCAGAAGTCAAGCCAATCATGCCCATTTTTCTGTTTGGTGGTTTCTGACAAATTTATACTAAAAACATGTAGGCGGGGTTCTAACAAGAATGACCTAAAATTTAATGATTATGATTAATAGTAGATCAAGAAATTATAGATAAAACCCAGGTTCTGCTTAGTGCTATTTGGATGAATCCATGATTAATTAAAGATACATTCATTGAAATCAAGCTTTATAAATCCTGTTCTTTCTCCAGAATAATAAAAAACAATAATTATTGCAATAGCCCAATCTTTCCTAGATTGTGGAAATCTGGAATAGATTTTGTCCAGCGCAATTTATTTGGAAAAGTTTTCCCCTATCTTTTCTGGTGGCACATTTATTCAGAGAGCTTAATGTATGATTTAATTCTCATGGGTACATAGTCCTGTTACACAAGTCTCTGAAAAACTTAAAAAAATAATAATCTGAATTTGTTGCCCAGCTTTATTATAACAGCAGTTTGTGAGTCTGTAGGAAAAACTTTGTTAATTCTATATGTAGGCTGTATAGAATCAACAGATAATTCATCTTAATATCAGCAATGCTGTGATTCATAATGCAAACTGGGAGCATCCTTGAAGTTTTAGTCACACATTCCTTTTAATTTGGCCATGCACTCTTTTAAAGCTGCAGTGTGCTAACTTAATAAAATGTGGCATGCAAATGCACAAGTTTTTGCCTTCAGGCATTTAGCCATGATATTTCCGTGGTGTCTCCTTTCAAGTATATATTCTTTCTTAAATTATTTACCCTGTAAACATGCTTTGCATTTTCAAAGGAGGCTCTGGCTTCTCTGTCTGAGGGAATTTGCTGAGGTTTTTTAGGTGAAAGGAATCCAAAGTTACAGATAGCATTTGTTTTTTTGCTAGTGAATAAGCTGTGTGGGTATTTTTTGCAGATGATGGTGATCCTTACTTTTTTTCTTTCCCTCCTCCACTTGAAATTTCTTGTTGCTTTGCCTGGAGCTATACCCACTGGCAGTGTCTGGCTGTGACAGTATTAGAAACCTCTTTACAGATGGGCCCTGTCAATGCCAACTCCATTGTTCTGCCATCTGAGCTGGTTTGATTATAGAATGTTACTGAAATCCCACTCAGTGCCCCCAATTCATTTCTTTAGTGCTCTGGGTTGTTGACTTGCAGTCTGAAATGTGCTACTGGCAGAATCAAAGTTTTTCATGGTCTATTCTCTCCTGTTCCCCTCCAAAATGGAGCTTTACTGTTCCAGCAATATTTCCAAGATGTTATTTGCTTTGCTTCCCTGGTAGTGAAGCAATGGAGCCAACATAACTTTTGCAACAAGAAAAAGAATCTGATTATTGAGTATAATATAAAGAATAGTGATAATTCTGAAAAGGAGTTTTGATAGCATCCTTCCTATTTTATGATTAATTTGTTCTGTTGAACGTTGTATCCTTAGATGCAATGAGCTAGCTAATTCAAATTCCTCAAAGTTAACCTTTGATATACATATCCTACATTTGCACTTTAATGGAACATTTAATTAGCAGATATAGGTGGGGGTCTGCAAAGATTTGTCTTCTCATGAGGATTTTAAAGACAAGTTTGCTGATTAACTAATCTTGCAATCAAGTGTGCAGCCAGAAAATCAGAACTGAAACATGTGAAGAGATCATTTCGTTTATTCTTCCCCCTGTTTAATTTAAGAGTACTGAAACACCAATAACTAGGTCAGATATGAGGCAATGGCTTAAGAACGCTAGCGTCTTAGATATATGCATTTGTCCAAATATGTGCTCAAATGAGGAAATATCATCCATGCTTAATCCTCCGCACATTAGCATTATGGATGCCTGGGAGCTCTCATCCCATACATACAATGGTTGTCAGCATATTAGAGGCATATTAGTCTATTTTATTTAGGGCTGAATTTAAAAGACTCTTCATGTTTTTCAATGTGCTTTTTTGCCCAGTTTCAATTTCCCTAAGGTATTCCCCCCCCACCGCCGTCCCCAGGATCGATGAGATCGAGCAGACAAATCTGCAGGCTGCTTTTCATGCATTTACTGTATTTTTTAGAATATAAGATGCTCCGAAGTATAAGACGCACCTAGCTTTTGGGGAGGAAAACAAGAAAAAAAAATCTGCCTCTGCCTGCCAGCAATTTCCTCCTTGCAGCAAACAGCAAATAGCCTATTTCAGCTTCAGCACAGCCTGATTAGCAGAAGCTTGAATTGGCCTCCTGACGATCAGCTGTTTCAGGCTGCAGGGATCGCCATCGCCTATTGCCGCCTCCATGCACCCCATATTTGGCCTCTGCCTACCCCGTTTTCAGCCTCCACATGCCCCATTTCTCACCCGTTCTGATCCCCGCTGCCCGGAACAGGCCAAAAATGTGCCGCACGGAGGCAATGGCGATCCCTGCAGCCTGAAACAGCGGATCGTCGGGAGGCCAATTCAAGCGACAATCAGCTGCTTCTGCTAATCAGGCTGTGCTGAAGCTGAAACAGGCTGTTTGCTGCAAGGAGGCAAATTGCTGGGAGGCAGAGAGATTTTTTTTTTATCTTGTTTTCCTCCCGAAAAGCTAGGTGCGTCTTATACTTCGGAGCACCTTATACTCCAAAAATTATGGTACATGGATATATTTTCTTGGCAACATACAGAAGTGATTGAAATTATTGTTTTTAGATAAGGAGAGGAAATTAGAATCACTTTCCTACAGTACAAGAAAACATTTTCCTCCATTCCCAAAGGATATGTAAGACTAATTGTCACTCCATATTTTTACTATGTCATAGGAGAATTTGCTGCTGCTTTTCCAGAACAATTGGAATTTTGATACATGGTCTCAATTGACCCCATTGGTATAAAGAAGAAAAACTGAGCATTTTAATCATATTGGAATGTGTTTAACAGAGAGTTTTATAAGAGATAATATACCCATTCTGGAATAATAAAGTGCAATACTTGACAAATGTAATCCTTTTGTTATAACTAGGTTTTGGAGGTTTGAAAACAATGAATAGTCTTAGGCTTTTGTTCTTGTTGCAGGTTAAAAGCAGATTCTCTTCCTATTTAGACAACTACTTCTCAGGAGGTGTACTGTATTGCAAAAAAAATTGTATGTATTGAGAAATAATGGTTTTGAAGCAAATCTAACAAAATGTATTTATCTTAATTAAAAGATGATTGGAAAAACGGCTTCTAACAAAAGCAAATATTCCTATAGACAACAGTCGCTGCCATGGATGTATTTAATGGATTTGCATAACACTCAAAACATTTTGTGCGTTAAATATGACCTAAGTGTAGCCATTCTGTAAGGTTACTAAAGAGCCATTTATTGAACTGAAATGGTGATATGTTTCTGTAATGTCTGAACTACTTGTCTTGTTCATGTCAATACAGCCTCAGTCCATGATGCATCGGTATGGGGGAACCCCAGCATTCCTAGATTCCCAAGTAATTTTTTCTACCGTTCACGAACGGCCAGGCTCTTTCTCACCACCACCCACCTGCCCTTCGGGGGTGTCCATTTCTCAACGGCGCAAAAGTACTTCTATCCTTGAAGCTCAAACTTGCCATTTCCAGCCCTTGTTCAAGACCAATCCAAATCTACTTCTCCCTGGTGGTAGTCCAACAATTTGGACACCAGAGACATTAGCGACAGTGAGCACAACTGCTCATAACTCCACAAGAGAACACATTCAGGCTAACACTCTGTTGAACTCGACTCAAACCTTGAATGATTACAGACCTGGACAAGCAACTTCGGAAGATGTTACAAACACGTTGACCCAAGAAGCATTATATTTAGTGGGCATGCACTATCAATCTCAATTACCTGAACACTATGAGACACTATCCTATAATGCTCAAGGAATTGAGCCAAACTTTCTGCAAGCTCCTGAACCGAGAAATGTACAAGGTGGCCCTCTTCAGAATTCTGCTTTTGACTATCAAACCGGGCAGACATTTTTGGCAAGACAAATTCAAAATTTGAGATTGGATTCTGGAATGAATCCATTATTGCCAGTGTCCGGCATATCAACCCCATTGAGCGCAGATGCCATACAGATGAATTTTCATCCAGTCTTCGTTCCACATTCTGCACCTGCTATACTCTCTCACAATGGGGATGGTCAAACAAGTGTGTTTGAGTTCCATGTTCAAACTCCCAGTGTAACTGCAGGAGAAAGTGCAACCTTATCTCAGTGTGCTTATAGAAATCGTCACACAGATTTTAACCAGGAAGAGTCTACTCAAAGAACTTTACAGCCTGTTCGTCTTCAGCCTGTAAAAGAGGAACAGAGTAACTATATGAGTTCTGAGTTCATGATGAGTAGAGGCAGTTCTGTTCTCCAGAGCTGGCTGGAAGGTAGCCCAGGGTATTCCAGTGACTCATCACAGTTAACTTCTTCCGATACTAGTGATTTTATGTCACCCCCTCCGAGTGGGACATCTGTATCATATGCCACAGATTTATCTTTTTCCACTTCCCAAATGGCTCAGAAGATATTGCCAGATTCACAGATCTTCATCCACTTTCCACAGGGAACTTCATCTGAACAGGCACTCTCGGCATTGGTTTCAACAAGATCATCTGCATTCTATTCTCAGGTTACCAGTACAAATGCTTCCAAATTTTCTTGGGTTTTTTAGAGTTATCTTGGCACTATAGTATAAGATTCCTTACATTCCTTTCTCCCTTCCCAAGATACTCTGGTACTGAAGGACAAATTGTTTCTCCAGGAATGTGTTGCCTGTTGAAACCATTCTAGTCCTATCTTTTTAGGAACGTCCTCCATGGGACTATTATGTGTAGTGTGTATTGATGGTAAGCAAATCTTGGTTGTAGGGCTGTGTAATAGGCTATGGTAAAAAGTTATTACTTCATTGCATTAAAATAAAAATCCTGTCTTTTTACTTATCTGAAGCTGAGTTTGGAAGCTCAGGTAAGTGAAATTTACAGCTTCTTTTCACCATCTGAAAATGAAAAATCTGGGGAGTTTGGATGTTTTGAGAGATCTTAGAAGCACTCAGATATCCTTATCCATTTTTATAAAAAAATAATCCAGTATTTCCTTATTCAGATTGTATATTATGATTGCTTAATGTAAAATCAACAGAAATGTTGGTCCACATGTGTGTTGTGCTTATACAGAACATCCAGTTATTTTGAACTTTGTAAAATAAACCACTATGAATCCTTAATATTTAGCTCTATAAAACTCAGGTCAACAAACCACTATAAAATTAATTAGGAGTAAGTCCTATGAAAGTTTTTTAAAAAGCTTATTTTATAGAGAGAATTGTACTTACTGATTTTATGTTTTGAGGTTACAATCTTACACCGGCTTACCTAGGACTAGGCTCACTACAGGTAGTTCTTAACTTACAGGCATAATTGACCCTGGAATTATGGTTGTAAATTGTTGCGGTAACAAGTTGAGGCATCATGTGACCGGATCACGTTTTTTGGCGGTAGTCATAAAGCAAATCAATTTTCTCCAATGGATGTTTCTTGTCAGAACCCCAAAATAAACACCAGACACTGGCAAAAGTGCAAATTACAGTTATGTGACTGCAGGATGCTACCAACGCCCCTAAATGGGAGTCAGTTGTCAAGTGCCAAAAATGCGACCATGTGATTATGGGTGTGGTTGTTGCATCATACCTTCAAAAACAGGTTGTAAGTAGCTTTTGGGGAAATCCATCATAATTTTGAACAGTCATTAAGCAGCCGATCATAAGTCAAGGACTACCTATAAACATCTGATCTGTAAATAAATATGAGTTGGATTACATAATCGCACAGAATCTGAAATTGCATTAGTTTGTACATATGATACTTTCATAGACGTATCATATGTGCAAATTAATGCAATTTTAGATGCTGAGCGATACAATATGTACATATACTCCAAATATAAAATTCTCCACTTCAACAAGAAAGTAATATTTTTGTCCCCCAGTTTTCCATTTTCCAAGATTCTGCCTTCCTCCCCCACCTTAAACATTTAAGGAATTCTTACACCCCAATCCATAATTGGCCCCCGTTGAAGATATGAACCAGGAGTAATAGTAGTGAGACATGAGAGTCTGCCCTATCCGCTCATCTTTCTCCTTGATTAAACTAAATTACATTGATCAATGTGGTCAAACTGTGACAATGAGACATCAAAACACCACAGAAATACAAAAAACTTGCTTAATCAGACAGGAACTGTTTCACAATAAAGTATGTGAATTATACAGTCTTCAGCTGTTTGAAAATAAAACAGAAAGTTACAAACATAGATAATTTCCACCCCCTCCAGTCCAAGGAAAAACACTCTCACAAAACTGGTCCCTTGGAGGCCTCTACCTTACATCCACTTACTATCCATTCTGTTGGGAAATTGTCTTGTATGTCAAGTCCCTTTTTGGTATAGGACTTGTATTTTTTCTTTCTTTTTTGTTTCTATTACTATTTATTGCTTTTTAAAATACATTAATGTTGCCTAGCCTGGTAACGAAACATTCGGGAACCAACCCACAAGCTTGGAGAATGAACTTCCACTCTCATCCTTACACCCAAGCTACAGATATTTGCCACTAACACAAACTTTTAAAAATGTTTATTTTCCCTGATCCATTCTTGATCTTAGCAAAAATAAATTTTAAAAAATCAGAATATAATTTCCTTCCATTCTTCACTAATTATCTCATCTTTCATCATAAATATCAAAACAGTCATGTTTGTTGATTCCTTCTTTTTCCCATATATGCACGCATGCATGAACAGATATGCTTAACCACATATTTGAAACAATTCTTTTTTAAGCAGTGCAATATCTTTGGGTTTTCAAATAGCCCAGACACTTTTTCTGTACTTTTGTTCCCATCTGTCCCTTCATTGCACCTAACATGATTGTTTTTTACGCATTGACATTAATTCAGAATATTACACTATTTTTCCATAGTTATCCCTGATTCCCCCATTACCATCTTTCACATTTGCAACATGCAGTTATCACCTATATATGATTCCGTATACAGCTTAGACGATACCACTTCATGCATTTGATACACATTTCAGCCCGTTCATTCATGTTTAAGCTTGCACCTTCCGTTTCCTGCATGCCCCGAAGGTGCTTTTTCAAAAGGCAGCTGGACTTTTCTTCCTTTTCCTTTGAAAAAGCACCTTTGAGACAACCCTAACCTAGATAACGTAGAATCTCTATAAGTGTTTCCGCCTGCATTCAGCAATTCCACACGCAGTATCAGACTACTTTCTTTTTAGTCCATTACATCCTTCCTATTTCTCTTGCTTTCACACACGTGCAATCGTTTGTTCCGTTTTCTTTATCTACTAATGCTTACTTTTTACCATTTAATACTCCGCATTCCAAGCAGAAATTTTGCATATGCTATGGCACTTGCCAGACGTTTAGCTCTGCTTCCATTGTGCCTTTGCCCAATCATGATTTTCAGCTAACGCTTTTTAATGAGATAGAGAACATGGAGACTAGATGACCAGCTTTGGTCGCACCTGTTCCATGTTATCTGCTCATGGTAAGAATAGTACCAGTTTTTCCACATTGTTGTAGCATGCCAAAAGTACAACCAAGGGGCAGCTTTACCTCAAGTATTCTCATGCTTTTCCGTACAAGGTGGGATCTCTAATGCGGTGTTCCTCAACCGTGGCAACTTGGAAGATGTGTCGACTCCCAACTCCCAGAATTCCCCAGCCAGAATGGGAATTAAGTCTACATATCTTGAAGATGCCAAAGTTGAGAAATACTGTTCTAATTTAAGATTACCTTGCAAACTGCTATGTGGTCACAGCCAATATAAATACGTGTAATATATTTGTATATTCAAGTTGCGCGCTCAGACATGTACCTTGGCCCCAAAACATTATCTGACCCTATCTAAACACTTTGTACCGTTGATTGCTATCTTACTGCTATTTCTTGTGATTCCAATAAGATCTGTGATTTCGGGGTGGGGGTGTGCGTGGGGGTGGGGGTTCTAAGAATCTTGGAAAACGAAATGAAAATGTAAACAGTTAAGCAAATTGTACACTGAATATTTCAAGATGGTTACATAATTATCAGGGCATATATTGCAAATACTTTTCAAGAAATAGTATTTTTCCCCTCAGGATGACTCCAGAACCGTGTTCCATATTTCCCCCTTAACATGACGTTTTGAACACTATATGCTTGTTTAATAAAAAATTATTACCGTATATTCCTATATTTTCAGATTAACTTAAAAATACCCACTTCTTTTGTATAGCTCTCCAACCCTTTTCTTTCTTGCCACTTTTGTATTGCAAACCTAAATTCTGTTTTTTACTTCTTTGAAAACATTTGTTTTTCATTATATATTGAGATACAGTCCAATACATAATACACATTTCATTATATGGGAATGATTGCAAAAGGTGGTCATTGCCATTCCAGTTTTACATCCATTCATAACTGTGGTGTTTTGATTTTGCTTGCTTACTCATTCAAAATTTGAAATTACTAACCATTGGCTTTGGGTGCTTTTTCTGAAAAAACAGCTGATTTTTGAGAAATTTCTAATAAGGTTCTTGGATTTGCTTAGATTTGGCTAGAAAATACCATTGTTTCACCTAACTATAGTTCAGCATTTTGTCTTCTTGAGTGATAGATTAGGTTGATATAAATCTTTGAAAAACTGAAAGAAATTTAAACTTTTAAAATAAAGATCAGTAGCATTTCTCCTGTAAAATTGAGTGTGCGTACCTATTTCTAGCACAGGCTCTTTTGGGGTTGTTGTTTATTTATTAACACCCCCACATATACCCCCACACACTCACAAGCACATATTGCATTCTTATAATACTAGTAATTGAGTTTCATTACTAGAAAAATGCAACTGGTTTTAAGTGTTGCAGATGGTGCACTGTGAAGTCCCTTTTAGACAATTGGGGTTACTGCACAGTCCTAATTGATTAAAATAAAATGCTTTTCCATTTCAGGGCAATTATTACTTTAGGTCATTATTGTTTCAATGTTCCCAATACAGAAATTGAAGAATACTCTGATTCTGATTCTCTTTCCCTTCTATGCAGATGCAAGGGCAGTCATCCTCAAATGAATCATCAGTGAGCGCATCATCACAACTTTTGCAGCAAAATCAACTGGTAATGATGAATGATTGTTAGCAGTATCATTTTGTAGATTGAGTGACATCCCTCAGAGTATTTTCATAGCATTTTCGGTGTTTTTCCTCTGGACTGATGCTCTAGATTAAAAAAATTGATATAATTACGGAAATACTATAAATTCAGCAACTGGTCTGATATAACAACCAGACATTCTAGGTTTTGCACATTTTTCTGCTATTGATGCAGAAATATTTTCCATTTAACTCTCTGCTCCTGCTTGAGTCTTTTCATTTTCCTTAGGCATAGAAGCCGACATGGTGCGTTGGACCAGTCATGCTTTCTCAGCATTTTCAGTCCTAATTAGCATCAGGTTTGCAGATAAAACCCCTCATTGCATCATGCATTGATAGTTTTGCTGCAAGAGCTAGCAAGCAAAAACAACTGTATACTAGACAAGCGTTAAGAAGAAGAACAATGATTTCAGCTAAATCAAAAGCTGGTTAATTTGGCTAAACCTGCTCTTAAATTGAAAAAGGAGGACCTTTTCCTCCATATCTATTTGGCTATAAATGTAAGTGTCGAAACAAAATTTATTGGTTAATTAAACAAATTGTAAAGCTATCCAACTTATACACAGTATTTTAGAATACTGTTGCCTATAAAAGTTGATTTACAATTCCAAATATCCTCAATGTTGAAGGGGCTGGCTTGGGCTGATTGTAGTTATAGCCCAACAGTATTTGAAAACTACAACTTGCTCATTTTATTTTAGTGTCAGTATGATTCCTGCTCATAGAATCCATGCTTGCAGAAGTCACACCTATTCCAAACTGAGTATTTTTTTAAATGAAATATTTCTGAATTCATTCTCTCTCTCTCTCTTCCCCCCCCCTTCCCCAATTTCTTCATTTCAGACTACCCAACAGCCAACCACCTCTCAGCAGACTGGGCAATACCAAGTTCCACAGCCATCAGCTTCCACTGGAGCTGCTCCGTTACAGCCAGTAACACAACAAGCACAAGTAATGCCTATGCCTCAGGTACCTGCTGGGACACAGGTATAATACAACTTGATATTTCTAAGCCACTCTCTAGGCTGTCTAAAATTTAGGTTTTTATTTTCAAGTGGATAAAAAAAACGTAGACCAGCAGGATATATATTGCATGGAAAAATATAATAAAGGTGTGTTAATTATGAAGTCGATGAAAGGAACATCAATTTATGAAAGGGAAAGACTTGCCTGCATGAGTTTGGACATGATCTAAAATTATGTAATAGGCTGGTTTTTGAAAAAAGTAGAGTGCCTTTGGTATGCATAATTTCGAGAGTATATTGGAACCAATAGGCCAGTAATCTAATATTGAACATTCCTTAAAAATGCTCTTTCCTAGATGCCTTTCTCCTTTACTCTTGGCTAAAAAACCTTCCTGCTAGTTTTACCAAATATATTTTTATGCTCTCTTACTAAGTAAAATGTAACATTTTTTTTTCTTTCTTGGACTAATGCAGTAAGAACATGCTTCCTGCAACCCTGCTTCTTAAAACCCTATCTCTATTTTTCTTTACCTCCCCAGCTTCCTGTTTCCCAAACAGTGCCGATCATCCAGGGTGAATCACAGTTACCTATGGGAGCACCTTCCCTTGCTCAGCCTTCAGCTGCCCCAGTCATGCCTCATTTCCTCCCAGTGGGACAGCCCATACAAGCACCACTTCTTCCACAGTTCTCAACCTCTCAGATGCCCATGCCAGCACCTCATGTGTCTGTGGCTCAGCCGTGCTTCCCATCTCTATCCATTTCTATGGCAGCTGGCATTAACCAGCCATTGCTAACACTGGCTACATCTGCTGCAGCAACTGCTATTCCTGTGGGTTCAACTGTTGTCCCTAGCCAGCTTCCAACTCTCTTGCAGCCTGTGGCTCAGCTGTCCAGCCAGGTGCTCCCACAACTTCTTCAGCCAGGTGTTCAATCCATGGGATTGCCTTCTACTCTGGGACAAACTGCTGAAGTTCCACTTCCAGCTACAGATGCTTTGTACCAGGTATTTTGAGAGTCAAGCAAAAGTCCCTCTCTGTAATCTCATCGCTTCCCCAATGTTTTAATTCCCGTTAAAAATCTTGAGTATAGAGCTCTGCTTTACATGGAAGAATAAATAAGAAAAGATAGTTTATCAGTGTACATGGGAATCTTCTGATTTAAAGCTAAATCTGTACCTAAAAACTGGACCCTTTATTTTTTTTAAAAAAGTGATGGTTTTTTTTAAAAAGTAGCATTTATTAGTTAATAGTGCAAAGGCAGCTACTAATGTCTTAAAAAAGGTTAAAATTACTATTTAAATTCCATGTATTATCTCATGCTTAAATATAAGAAGGGATGTATAATAATTCAGATGCTTCCTTAGAATTGCTTGAAGAAAGTGACAAGTTACTAAGATGATTTATTTTTTTTAAATTTTGGCTATTCAGTTTTCACCTCCTAAACTAGAAGGTATGCTCTACTGGGAAAACAAACAAGATACTTTTGATTGGTTGTTGTTCTTTTTTGGTTCTGTAATGTTCTCTGTTGCTTTTTACATTGTGAACATATATATGCTCAGCATATTCTCTCTAATTTTAGAATATGAAAATACCGTTTGCTTTATATTTTGCCAAACATACCTCTAGAATTTAAAAAAAAACAGGAGAGAAAAGGGATCAAATGAAATATAGAGGGGTTTTTTTTTGGGGGGGGGGTTAACTTTACCATGAGTAGCACAGTTCGTCTTGAAGTTTAAGTGTTTGCAGCTGAAGCTCTTCTTTCAAAGAGGAGTAGTTGCTTGCTACAGAGATACAGGCAGCACGATGGTAAAGTTGTCCCTAAGGTTATATGCTATGGAGCTTCTGAAGTAAGACTTGAGTCTAAATTGGTGGTTGGGCAAAAAATACATTTTTAACAACCTGCCTTGCAATTTCTCCTTTCTTGTCTATTTCATACTGTTTCATGCCAGTCACACTAAAATAAGCTAACATGGCTTCCTCATTTGTCACAGGGCTTCCCATCTCGGCTACCAGCACAGTATATTGGAGACTCAAATATTGCTTCCTCTTCTGTGGCTTCTGCTTGCCTTCCTTCTGCAGTATTGTCCCCTCCTTTGCCCACAGAAGCATTGGCTCAGCCAAGCTATCTTGCTGCGGTAGGGCAGCCTTACATGGAACAGAATGTTTTAGTTTCTTTGGGCAGTCTAGGAGGACAGGTTCAAGTGCCCCAGTCTGCTCCCACCCAGCAGATGGCATTAGAGGTAAATGGATGAACTGCATGTTGTTGGGGATGTGCTTTAGAAACGGAATTTCAAAGCTTCAGCTGTAGACCCAGTCCCGCTTTCAGAGTCCAGCTAATATTGTATGTTAACTTTCAAATGAATTTCTCTTACAGCAGAATGTGATGCCAATGTGGAAACCTTGTTGCCTCTGGCTGTGCTGTTGGGAAGTGAGTGGGCCTCCCAGATGCAAATTACTTGCTAGTACTTCTCTCCTGGCTAGTAATGCCCTTTAAATAAGACGCAGATTCTCAGTAGTACCTGGAAAGAGAAAAAAACTTTCCTCAGAACTCTTCTCTGTAGCCGTTATTAATGGAAGAGATTTGAATTACCCCTGCATTCTTCATTGGCTTTTCTGTTGCACATTCTGCTAAGTAAGATTTCTGGTTGCATGGCAAGCTTGGATGTCACATTAATCTCATGGTTGACTTCTTGAATTTGCACGAGAAACCCTCTGAAAGTTAACAGTTTGAATTCACTTAGATGCTTTAAAAGATGTAGAGAGAATGCTTTTCAGAAGCTTCTAGATGCATAGATGATTGGACCATGATATCAGATTAAAAGAAACAGTTTAAGAAGGTAATTGAATGTTCATTTTTCTTACTGCAGGGTACAACTCCCGGAATCACGCAGGTTGCACCTCCAGAGCCTCAGCCTTCAATACAGCAGCAACCTTCACAATCTACTCCATTGGTTTCTTCAATAGACAGGTAAATAGTAAGCTTCTGCTTTTGAAAGACAGCCGCGATAGCAAAGAATCTGATTTTCTTATGCTCAGGTTTGAGAATGCTTTTAGTTAATTTTGCAAGTAAGCTAAAACTCTGTTTTTCAAATTGGAATAAATTTTCTGAGATATTTAGAACATGCAAGAACCCAATATATTCAGCATAATCACCTAATAATAACTTCCCTGTTACTCTTGAAGAAGATGAAGCTTTCTTAAAGTAGACGATATCATGCAGAAAACTGCATAGTATTTATAATTTATTGGGCTGTTGTAAGATATGTTCATTTTGGTGCATGCTATCCCGTTCTTTAAACAAAACTCCCACCTCCTGAGTTTTCGTCCTAGTCCTGGAACAAAACATTCTGATTTTGTTCTGAGCGTAAAACAAAATTAGGCTGTTCCAGTCTGTTCTAAGTGTCCTCACTGGTTTGTTAATGTCTGAGTCATGATTAGCTTCAGGATTTGTTTTTTTCCCCTTTTAAAATATGCTTCTCAGTTGACATTGAGGGTATTAGTTCTGTCCCTAATGCTCTTGACTAGGACTGTTGGAGCAAGGAGGAAAGGTGGAGAAAATAGCAGCTGTAAAAACCACATATTTAGGCTCAGAGGAACCATGCTAATAATAAAGTTGAAGTTTCAAATTCTAAGTTATTCCAAATAGCTTCTTTATTGAATGAAGGCAAATACACGTTTCTCAGGATTTCTCATTATTCTTTTTCCTGTTACCTTCAACTGAGAGCCATTGTCTGACTCCTTTGGTTTCACTATTGATCTGTTTCTTCAGGGTAACCAGCCTTGTAAGCCACTAATGCAAACTTTGGGAAATTAATGTCACGAAAAGGTAAAAGGGCAACAAATGCTTCCCCCCATTCTGCTCCCCCAAGAGCAAAACAAGTAGAAGCCAGTTTTGGAGAGTGTGGTTTGTGAAGAAGGTATGGTTACCCTAATTCCTTACCAGGGTTTCCTTTCCGGTTTTACT
>JANHFL010002942.1:65183-75706 GCA_032468155.1 Oxyrhabdium leporinum | reverse complement strand
TGTGCGTGTGCGTGTATGTATGTATGTATCTAAAATGGTTATATTAGTGCATTATTTTTCAATTTAATGTGATTTTATAGCAGGCTTTTCTTCTTTGCTTTCATTATGTGTTTGTAGATGGTTTGGATTAAGTTCTGAAAAAATGTTTTAAAGGTCATGGGATCATAAATGCTTTAACTGACAGAAATACATTAAAGCAACTGCAGAATCTTGAAAACAATTCTGCCTGTTTTAGTAAAGACTGTTAAATGCTGCTTTCTTATTCCACATGGTTCAAAATAAGTTTTTGAAATTGAATCCAAAGAATTATTTGTGCTAATAATTCCTTAATATGCTAAAGCGAGTTCTCAGACTCTGGAGTAGTCTGGGTAGATTCCCTCCTCTTCCTCTTTATGGAGATAGTGTTTAGTGCTTATCTTGCCCAGCAGATTAAATTAACCCCTTAGGTTAATTTAGGCCAGTAGGATAGGTAGTAGCCACTCCCATATAGGCAAGCGTGCCAACACCAGGTCAGACTGACAGCCAGGCCTAGCACCTAACCTGTAATAGGAGCCATGAAGTACAAGGCACAAGGCAATTCTGTGCCCACGGTGTGGGTTTGGATAGAAAGAGTGTTTGGAACCTGCCACAGGCATCTCTAGACCCTTTCAGCTGACCCATGGCAGAGATGAGAAACTGGCATCTACTCTCCAGGGTCCTTGGCCCAGTTTCAACCGTCTCATAAGGTACTGTAGGGAAAATTAATTTCCCTGAAACCCAGACCAGCAGTTTGGGATAATGGGGACTTGAGAAGAGAGAAAAATAACGTCAGAAAGGGAAAAGGCCAATATATCATTAGGGCTCCATATCTGGGGATAGCTCCTGGCTAATAGGTTAGGTAAGGAGAAGTCCTATCAGGAGAGACCTCAAGTTTCTTTGTTTTGGCCTTTCATCCGAATATGGCTAGGAGAGAGCACAGCTCTTTTGTTCCTGCTGCCTCGGAAAGAACAACATTCATCTCACGTTTGAATTAGGAGGAACAGTCCCCTTCAATTCCAGGTTCACCGGGGTTTGCCCTGAAATGCTGTTGCCATCCTGTGCTCCTTTCTAAAACAGCCATTCTCTCATACTTGTGCCTGATGCCTGGGAATTCAGGCCAGCCCCAAGTGACTCCACTCCCAGCTACCCTGCATCCCTCCTTCGGCTGGGTTGAGCGGAGCAAAGCCAGTGTGAACGGGTATAAAGACAGCAAACAGCTTTCAGAGAAAGAGAGGCTGGATGAGGTGATGTGAGAGTGACGGCAAGTGTTTCTGATAGGCAGGTGGCAAAGGAAGGAGGGCATCTAAGAGCAACATTGGTTCACATATGTACAAAAGGCAGTGTCACCTCTGCCAGCTGACCTCTTCTGATCCGCCCACGGACACCATTGTTTGAAAATGCAGAACTGGACTCTGGCTTGTCCAGACAGAACAAGTGTGACCTCCCTCAATTCGTTCATTATCCTCCAGTTGTAAATTTTTTAGGCTCATGCAGTATTAAAAAGTGTCCACAAATAAAAGCTTGTTAGACTTCATAATGGATCATAAGAACGTAACAAACTGCTGTTTGGAGTCTGAATCTTGGCCTATCTAGTTCAATAATGTCATCATTGACTAACTTAATTTGATATAATTAAATATTTTCAGTGGGGGTTTTTTCCCTTAGAGAATTTGTTTTCCAGTGTTAAGGGATAGAGACCTGCTTCTCATTCTCATGTTATCTTTCCATTCGGTGTTTCAGGTTCTCAGGATGCAGAGAGCAGTAGCGCCTCGGGAGTTGCAGTTCTTAAGATGGGTCGTTTTCAGGTATTAGCATTGAGTGTTTTTTTACAGATGGGTTTATCATAGACAATCCCAAACCTTGTTCCAGCCTTTAAAAACCCAAGGCTTTCTGCCTCCCTCAAAAACAGAAGGGTTTTTTAATTTGGATGTTTACTGTGAGGGCTAAGATGACATAATTACAGATAAGTTGAAAAGGTTCAAACATTGTAACTTTATTGTAGCAAAAAAATATATGTTCTGATGTACATTTTCTTAGATACTGAAGCAAACATTCCTGCTTGTTCAGGTATTTTGTTGCTTATATGAACAGAAGAAAGACTATATGTAATTGTGTGGAAATGACCTCAATTGTGCCTCAATAAAATGTCAGGCAGAATGCTTTTCCTGGAATTTCCTACTACATTTTTCCCACAACACAAGTTATTTTCTTACAGTTCCTGTTCACTATCTTGGCCTTACACTACCCTCCCTCCCCATTAAAGGTAGAGTTGCATCATAATTGTGGCAAAATAGATTTCTTCCTCCCAAGAACACCCATATAAGTTATACATTTCTTTTCAGTTTCATGACTATTATGCCAAAGGCTCTTCTGTCAGGGTCACATTAGGACCAGCCTACTTAATGTTGGTGGGGATTTTGCTATTCTCAAGTCATATGGCTTCTGGCAATAATTTCAGCCTTTTGTCTTCAGGAATTGCTGTTTCTATCTCAGAACCTCTTTTCCCCCAACTTTTCTGCTGATTTGCCTTAAATAGATAGCAATTTCCTAAATTGCTGCTCAGCTAATTTCTAGTTATTTAGTTGGGTGTTAGACAAGCCCTTTCATAAGATAATTATCCTACTATGAAACCAATACGCACAGTCTTTGATCTTGAAGTCTTCTTCCCTTTGAGCGTTTTCAAACTTCATAATGATGTGTTTACCTGGTACAACAAATAGGTAAAGGGGAGGCCAACATATTGTGTAAACAACCCAACACAACAGTAGTGGGATCAGAATAGGATTAGTTGTAGTCCAAAAGTATTCCTAATTTAGTTTCTGTTGCGCTGCATGTGCTTGACCAATTTATATGGCTGCCTGTCTCGTGAATGTGACTGAGCCGTTAACAATGCATTAAAACAATAACAACAATATTAGCAAAAAGTAGAAACTCCTGACAAGAGGAATGAACCACATGGACACAATCTGATTCATTGGTTGGGCAGTGAGCTAGAAAACAGGGAGCCAGAATGCAATACCAATACCAAACACTAGAGGCATGTTCCCCTGATAAATTACCTTATATGAAGGGAGTTTCCCAATTACATAGGAATGAAATTTTAGAGAAGACCCATAAAATGCCATCACTTTCTCTTCATGTTATTTCTCTGTGAAGGTTTCCGTGATCGTTATTTGCTAGCAATTAGCCATAAATATTCTCCAGGATAGCGGTTTACTACATGAGCATACATTTCTTCAGCCAGACATTCTGTTTCCAGAAAAGAGGAAAAGTCTTTAAAATAATATAAACATCCATTTTTAAAAAAGAAAACGCAAAAGTAAGATTTCCAAAGGAGAACATTGAGGTGAAATAATTACTTCTGTTTCTGTTACGGAGGGACTAAATAGAACGTTAACAGCACTATTGCACAAACTGGTAGTGGGAAATTGTGATCCTCCATTATCTCTTAAAATTGGCTGAGATTCATAGTTCAAGATTAGGAAGAGGGTCTTGTTAAACATTACTGTAACACTTAAAATAGGAAAAACAGCTGAATACCACAGCTCTGATCAGGTATTGATTTTTTAATTTTGTGACTGGTATTGAAGAGTGATCATTTCATCAGTGAATAATCCAGTGTAATGATTGGCTTTTTAACTAAGTATCTGTAAAGAGAAAAACATTTTAAATTGCCATGGCTTTTTCCATTAAGCTTCTGGCACATCTCTTAGTCCCTCTATTGTTTCTACAATGGAAACAAGCAAATTCTGCTTCATTTCTCACCCTCTCCATATTTCTTTCACAACATAATATATATATTGTCATTGTTTCAGTGCAGGGACCTAAAACACTATACACTTTATATGTTTCTACAACTAAACCAAATTAATAATATCTCTGTTACAATTAGGTGTCAGTGGCTGTGGATGATCAGAAAGACAGCGAAAGTAAACCCAAGCACTTTGATTCAACAACCTCCGAATCCTCATCTTTGTCCAGCAGCAGTCCAGAAAGTACTCTCGTGAAGCAAACCTACAGTGGGACAGCAGATAATATTCCTGTTACTTCAGTGGATGCAGTGGATGGCGTACTCCCTCCCACCGTTCATTTGCAGCCAACCAAGGTTGGTCGTTTCCAGGTGACAACAACAACGACAGACCAAGTTGGTCGCTTTTCTGTGTCTAGAACTCAAGATGAGGTAATCTGCATAGGGAGAGACGTTCCTGAAGTGGTCCCTCTGTCCATGGACTCTGAGCAAGTTTCTTCTCCACTTACAACTCCTAAATCGGAATTTGCCGAGAGAAGGCCATCTCTGCATCTGAATGGGCCATCCTCTGAGTTGGAAGCTGCTTTCCTGAGCGGCGCAGCTAAAGAGTTAGATGACGGTTCGGGGAGTCCTGATTCGATCCACCCTCCTGCCTCAAAGATCAGTCTTCCAGTCCAGAGTCTCAGCAACTCATTCAACTCTTCCTACATGAGCAGCGATAATGAGTCAGACATAGAAGATGAAGATTTGAAGTGTGAGCTGCGTCAACTGCGGGAAAAGTAAGTTTTCAGGAGGGTTTATGGTAGCCGGTGAGAAGAAATACTCCATCTCTGAATCGGTTCTCTTTATCTGATGCAAGAGTAAATAATTTAGGACTGAGCATATTTAGAATTTTGAATGTTTGTGATGGGCACACTCAGAAAATAACTATCGTGGGATACTGGCCTAATTATAAAAATTCCAGGATTACCTTGGCAATTGCAAACCATTAGCCAGAAGACAAGCTAGTCTCTGGGGTGCTCATTAGCAGTCCAAGAAATTTTTGCTGGGCTCACAAGAAGTTATTTAAATAAAAATGATGCAATAGTCTGATTCTTTCACTTGCAGCATCTTTTTACCTCTTTCTTATTTAAATTTTTTTAAAAAACAGTCAAGGGGATAAGAACCTTCTGTCTATATAGCTTATAGCTAAAGCTCTCCAGATGAAATTTATTTATTTTTTGTTTTGAATTATCTTTTGGCGCAAGGCAAGCACTTAAAGCAGTTTAGCCAAACTTCAAACCAAAATAAGCAACTCGCAGTCGCATTTGTGTCAGAAGTACCTCAGACGCTTCGGGGTTGAAAGGATTAGCCGGGGACATGGGAACAGAGGTCCCACATCTGTACACAGTGTTCCATGAGGGAAGAACAGACTGAAACATTAAAGTCAGAAAACAGCATTAATTTCCAAAAATCCATGAATATAAACTAACTAACTTAAACTAAATTAAGAATTATATAAAAAACTAAGACCAAGGAGAAGGACAGCATGGGGTCAAAATCATCTTATTCCACCAACCACCTCCAGTCATAAGAGTGCCTCCCAGAGGGCCCCAAGCCAATACAGCTTTTAATTCCCTTCCATAAGGCCAGATGTGTAGGAGCAGTTCCCTATATTACCCAACAGATAATACAGCAGTACAAAAACATTGGTCTAGGTAATATTATATAAAGGACTCACAAATATGTACGTATGCCATTTTTTCATTTGGCAGGCACCTTAAAGAGATCCAGGAACTTCAGAGTCGGCAAAAGTTGGAGATTGAACTCCTTTACACAAAGTTGGGCAAAGTGCCTCCAGCAGTAATCATCCCTCCTGCTGCTCCTCTCTCAGGCAGGAGAAGAAGACCTACTAAAGGAAAAAACAGCAGATCCAGTCGCAGCAGTTCCCAGGGTAATAAGAGTCCACAGATTTTGGGTAAGCTTTGTAAAAATGTAGGAAAAGTTGTCATATTTGGTGCGGTTAATTCGGTACTGAGTCAAAGGAGTGTTCCTTTTTGTATTGGTGCCTGGTTTATGTCCATTTAATTTGCTACAGGTTCAATTTTGTTTCAGCCAAACCACTTTACATGTGCATGCGTGTGCACACGCACACACACACCCCTTATTAATCACCCATCTCCCTCACAGAAGGGGACTAATTTTCTTACAATTGGCCACTCATTTTATCATAGTTCAAGTAACTCACCTCCTTAACTTAGGTGTCTTGACTATCCAGAATTCTCAGTAAAGGCTTTGCTGAAGTAGCTCAACCATACCTAGTCCTCCCCTATTTATTTCTGTAGTGTCTGTAGAGACTATGTGACTGGATTCAATTTTATAGCTGTTTTTACAGTGGTGATTAAATCAACTGTGGTCATTAAGCAAATCACATAGTTGTTAAGCAAATCATGTGATCATAAATCTAACTTATCCGATAGGCAATTTTCCGAGCCCTACCCTAATTTACTATCACATGACAACTGGATGCTGCAACCAATCGTAAATGTGAGTCAGTTGCCAAATGCCCCCACATGAGGCCACGTAACCACAGAGTGCTGCAGCAGTAATAATTTGAAGGACAAGTTGTGAGTAGCTTTTTTCAAGTCCATCATAACCTCAAAACAGTTGTTAAGCAATCAGTCATAAATCAAGGCCTATATGTAGGTCCTTCAATCTCACTTTCTAGGTCTTAGTTTCTACTTTGCTGATCACCTGGGTTGCTCTTGCCTGAGCTTGTTCCAGTTGTTCTGAATCCTTCTTGTAATGTAATGCACAAAACTGGATGCTGAGCTGGAAAATAGAATAGAAAGGAATTACGATTTGGGAATTATGTTTTTGTTAATGCAGCTTAAAACTGAATATCCATTTTTGTCGCCATAACAGATAGCCTATTTGTAGTCAATATCCCAAATCATTTTTCATTGGTATTTTTTTTAAAAAATTCTATTTTCTAGGGTATTATTTATTAAACCACCTTGTATCATGTACAAATAAATAGCTGACAGTCGGATAGCAGGGCTCCAGAGTACAATGACTCTAGTTTGTTGTTATTCCAGGTCGACTATAATAAATATATCCCCCTCCATAATTTGTTTCCTCTTGTTTCTTTTTTAGGGTTTCATGTTAGTTAAATTAAAAACTTCCCTAATGTAGAGGGAAAATTTATTACGGAATTCTCCCTTAACTCCCCAGGCAAATTTCTGATAAAAATAGAGTTTGCCAGGGGGTTTACTGCCTGGAACCAGATTATTTTATATTTTCTTTAAAGCCTTTCCTTACTCAGGAGGAAATACTTGTCCAGTCGTTGAAGTGGGCCCTCCCAGTCAACATCTGTTCAAAAGATTACCTGTCAACCCTTATTATTTAACACGCAATCCCCCCAAAGCATACATTTTTCTTTTTTTCACTCCTGTTGAACTCACTATGAAAACGCCTCCTAGTTCTCAGTATTTGCTCACTCTCTGAAATTCTCTCTAGCAGAAGCGTGGCATAAATGGCGGGACAGAAGAGGAATAAATACTGAAAACTGCATATGAAACCTCTCCAATTCTTCAACGGGCTAGAGATTCACCATTCCTGATCTATGTAGTAAAAATGAGTCATATCATGTGAAGACCACAACTGTGCTTTGTTAACCTTTTTAAAAAAAAAAATTCCATTCAATCGCCTGATTCTCAGAGGCTGCATGGAAAGGTCCCTGCAGTTTTCTTGGGAAGGTTTTTTTTTTTTCCCCAGAAGTGGCTTACCATTGCCTCCTTTTTAGGCTGAAAGAAATTGAGTGACCCAAGGTCACCCCAGCTGCCTTTGTGCCTAAAGCGGGACTAGAATTCACGGTCTCCTTATTTTTAGCCTGATGCCCTGACCAGTACACCAAATTGACTGATCATATCTGAACACTTGAATGTTCATTTGCAACCAGAGCCCTCTAAATAGAGATCGATGGTTTCTGAACAAATTTTACTCTTGTGGTTTCAGCCTTAACTAATAGCTAATGCAATCACCTATCTGTCGTTCGAGATCATGACTGAATGTTAACATGACGTCGTGGGGTTGGAAAGCAAAGGCTTTCACTATGTTACCAGTGCCTTAACTTCTGTCCTCCTCTGTCCCTGCACAGGAAACCTGTCTGCTCAGAGTGCCCCTTCAGTTCTACCCCAGCAGCAGACCCTGCACCCTCCTGGTAGTGTCCCTGAAACGGGACAGAACCATCTGTTACAGCCGCTGAAGCCATCTCCTTCTAGCGAAAATCTCTATTCAGCTTTTACTAGTGATGGGGCCATTTCTGTTCCAAGCCTTTCTGCGCCAGGCCAAGGTAAATATTGTAGATGAGTATATCAGTAATATGGAGTTTCAGCGGGGCTTCTCTGCCTGCATCAGAGGATGACAAGATTCCTAGAGCCTGGCGTACCCTGGCAAATAAAATTTAAGAGCCATGATTGACCTTCTTCAATTAGGTGAGGATGGAGGAGTAAAACCCAAGGCAGATGCTGCAAGGAAGGTTTAGCCAACATAAGATAGATCGACTTGTCCGTCCCACTATAATTGTTTGAAACCTAAGCTTTCTGGAAGATTTGTACAGTGTACTCTGGTAATTGATTCCCTTCTTATAAATAAATAAATGTTGGAATAAGCACAGTTTCATTGTATAAACAGATCAGGCATGTGAAATAAGGATGAAATAAGGAAGAATGAAATAGTACAATATAATAGTCAGGGCTCCTTCCAAACCATAGAAAGCAGGTCATTGGTACATACTGATTTAAATCTTACACATCTTTCGAATTGCACAATATTATGTCTTAGTGTGCTGTTGCTATAATATATATTACTTGTGGCATGCAGTTGGATTAAAATAGTTGTGTTCTGGTATCAGAAACAACACGATATTGGAAAGGTGATTATCTGGGGGGCTGGGGGTGGTGGTGAGGGAAAGGTCCTGGTCTCTTGTGTCTTGTGTAAAGCTCTCAATTGGTCGAGGTTCTTTCTCCTGTGTCTTGCTAATGCATTTCACCAGTCCAGCCTAGAGTTCTCTAACATCTTGTAGTTGTGTTCTATCTCCTGTCCTTGTTCTTCGCCCCTTTTTTCTGTTTTTTGTTTTATCACAGGCTGTGTGAAGTTTAACTGTGCATCTGAGCGGGTGACATTCAAGCCTGGTGGCAGGAGGACCCGATTTCTGAGTACGCCCTGCTTGGCTCTTTGTGTGTAACACCTTTACTCCTTCCTCGTCTTTTTGTTTTTGGCTACTTGGATCTGTTATCACATGCTGTCCATTTACATCTGCCTTCTTGTATCTCTCTGACCTTAGGGCTTGGCTGAGAAGTGTAGCTTGCAGAAAACAGTGTTCTGAAATTGTTACCCTGCTGCTCAGCTAAGAGGTTCTGGTGGTAGTAGTGGTTTCATATGATCCTTCAGGTTACAAGGAGAAAACCTTAGGATTCCTTGCCTAGACCTTTAAACTTCTCTGTAGTATATAGAGAAATAACGGCCAGGGACAAGATATGCCAGACAGAGAGGTGTTTAGCCCTTTCCTAGCAAACATGACAGCTGTGCTGAACATGAGAAACTAATTCACACAACTCTGAAGTGAACAGATTGTTGTTCATCTGTCTGGGCTTATTTTTGTCAACTCAGGTAAACAAATATGCGCAAGTATGAGTATAACACTGACTGAACTCAGTAGCAGTTCAGCAAGATTAGGGGGATATATCTGCCCCAGGAGAAGTGGTACAACGTTTTTTCCACTGATGTGCTTCAGATCGAAAATGTAATTTTCCCTGAATATTATGTGGCCAATTACTCTCAGTTCAGTTAGAAATTAGGGAAAACATCTGATCTTCCACTACCATGATTTACAAAAATCTAGGAAGGCCAGAGCTGATCTCCAAGCTGCATAAAGATATGGCTAGTTTAATTTACAGGCATTATGGTCCTATCTTCTCATCATATGAGTCACGTGTGGACAGATGTTCATGCATGAAATTGGGGCAAAAATATTTCTTACTTTGAATTGATTTTAGAGGAAAGTTTCCTCAATCAGTAATTTAATTTTATATGCCTTAGTTTCTGAGCCCAGACATGATCTGTTAAATGGTGATTTAGCCAAGACTGAAAAAAAAGTTATTGGAAAATACTAAATTGCAATAAAATAAAAATTTCAGAAAACAGTAGTTATTTTGAGGATAATTAATAGCAAGAATGTGGCTAATTCACATGTATAATTGTTCTATGGGATTTTTGTTGGGAATTTTTTGGTACATAAATATTCTGTGAACTATGAGCCATGTGGGGGAAGGTTTGAGGAGCCTAAAAATAATGGAAATTTGTAATGCCTTCAGTTTGGCATCACTCGATTTCTGCTGTCCCCTAAAACTTGGCAATGCTTGTGGAAGCATGGCTTAGCTTTACTCAATTTCTAACAGGTTTTCTGTTTTCCTGAGGCCTGTCTTTTTTGTCAATAGATTGTATAGGGGAAAAGGTCCTTACTAGCAAATATGAGGATGATGACCTCTGTTTCAAATAACACATGTCTTTGTTCACTTGGCATAAAAGTAGAAAAGGTTCAACAGGTTCCTTCTTTCTTTGGATGGCACTGACTTTCTAGGAAAAATGAAATTGTTTTCAGGACTTATTTTAATTTTAATTTTAATATTTTATTTTACTTTTACTTTACTTTACTTTACTTTACTTTACTTTACTTTACTTTACTTTACTTTACTTTACTTTACTTTACTTTACT
>JANHFL010002942.1:51184-65083 GCA_032468155.1 Oxyrhabdium leporinum | reverse complement strand
TACTTTACTTTACTTTACTTTACTTTACTTTACTTTACTTTACTTTACTTTACTTTACTTTACTTTACTTTATTTTAGAAAATTTATATTGCCACCTACTCGCCCATGGCGACTCAAGGCAGCTTACACAAATATAAATCAGCTAATCATTGTATCGGTTACAATAAAAACAGCAAATAGCCTCTGGTGGGTTTATTTGATGTTACTCTTTTTGAAGTCAATTAAAAATAAGAGGAAAGATTACAATATTGAATTCAGTTCAGATGATCAAAAAACTAATTACCGTATATTATTTAAAAAAAACACTCACTGTCATAATGTACTTGAGAAATTCTAAACAAGTATGTACTTAAATTGATCTGTTGTAGCTCTTTCTCTATTTGAAAGCTATCATGCTGTTAACGCCATTCAAGAATTAAAAGCAGTGTCATCAAGGAATGATAACTTGTTGTCTTTTTCTGCTTTATCTGGGTGCTTTATGCTATTTGCTAATACTGTGTTTCTCACTGTTTCTCTTTAACCAATTGCTTTCTCTTTGTGCTTTAGGGAAGATGGTGAAAAAAGTCTGCCCTTGCAACCAGCTCTGTAGTAATTATTTCATTTTGGTTACCTCTGAATTCTGATTGCTAAACTGTGTTGTTTTGTTGAAGGCCATACAGTTTAACCTCCCTGAATCTGTCTTAAGCACAGCACCTGTTTTTTATATACCTTTGTTCCTTCTAATAATATATATTTCTGCATTACTGCAGAAGTAGATTTGGACACCTGTTACTACTACAAAGGATAACTTTGATCATCACTTAGTGATGTATTTGCCTCCAGATGTTGTAAATGCTCCAACACTGGAAGTTTTTAAGAAGAGATTGGATAACCGTTTGTTTGAAATGGTATAGGGTTTCCTGCCTAAGCAGAGGGTTGGACTAGAAGTCCTCCAAGGTCCCTTCCAACTCTGTTATATGACCAGTATGTTATCCATATCTTAAAGGACCACTAGCAAGCATGCAAATGACTTCAGGGTGACCCTGTAGCATAAGAAAAAGTGTCATTAATAAAGTCAATGAAGGAAACCAGATTCTCTTAATGACCGCCTGATCCATTTAACAACTGCAATGATTCCCTTAAAAAATATGCCAAAAAAGGTCCTAAAATTGGGCAAGACTCACTTAGCAACCACCTTGTTTAGCAACAGAAATTCTGATCCCAATTGTCATAATTTGAGGACTTTCTATACATGTAGTGGAGCACTTTGACAGGGTTAAGAAGGAGAGAGATTGAAGAGATCGAATGCAGTGATGTAGTCGTAGAGGAAAAGAGCTCTGCTTATTCTTTAAAGATAAGAGCCCATAATATAAAATTCTGTAATATTTGCTGTGACTGAGCAAGATTGAGGGGAGGTTGTTTTTTTAATTGACACTGATCCACATTCTTCTCAGACTCTTCTTGATGGCTGGTTTAACAGATTAAAAATTGGTTACTTTGAACAATTGAGGTCATTTTTGATATGGTATAAATCCTTCTTATTTAATTATCTTAGAGAGTTTCTGAGGCAATTGGGTGCATGCTGAACCGCCAGTGAAAGAGAAAGATTAGTCACACCTGAGAATTCACGCCATCAACTTACCCCAATGTCTTGTAGGCACTGTACCTAGCAGTGTATCTTTTATGGCCATCAGGAAGGGGCTGAAGAATATCTTCTAGTCCCTGCATGAAACTGATGACAATGCTTTTAGGCATGATGTGAAGGTGGCTTTCTTTTCTTCACTATTGTGTGTTACCTGTGCTGGTGTGTTTCTGGCTGTTTCTTTATCAGCAGATTTATGCCTATGTTACAGCCTATGTCTCTTATCGTATCAAATATTGTTCCTTTGCATGTTACACAGCAACAGTGATTCAATACTACATTCATTTCTCTCACCTGGGCAGAGGACTCCTTTTTTCCATTTTCTTGTTTGCATGTTTACCTTTTTCTGTCTGTTCAGTTTGGGGGAGACAGTTACCTCTTATGTCATCTTAGTTAGTCACCTTGCTTGCTTAGGTAGTATTTCACAGTGCAGTAACACCTTGCCTCACTGTTACCACAAGTAAGGATTTTTTATTTCTGTACTTGCATTTTTATCAGGTTTAGGGATCCAGAATCCAGTTGTTACTGTCTCTGTAACCTTCTACTATTAGTTTCTAAGCAACAGGATCCAGTTGCCATAATATAGGATGCCACAGAGACTACGTTTGTGCAGCAGTTTGGATCTGAAGGCAAAAAGTGCTCAGGAGCACATGGGGCCATAGAACAGAGCAATCCCAGGAAAAGAGGTTTGGATATGGAATTGCAAACAAAGGCATGTCTTGCCATTCATTATGACACAAAAGTGAGCACACACAGTCACAGTGCAAACCTGGCCTTTTTTGCTTGTAACCCCAACATTTGCTACAAGTATGAAAGTTGCAAAGTTCAGCACACATTGCGTATTTTGTCACTTGTCAGTTTTGCCTCCCATGCATGTGGCTGCACACAAGTGCAACATGTTGTTCCCCCTGCAAGCTCCAAAGTACCTCTGTGCTCTCAGATCCAAAGTGCTACCCAAATTCTTCGTGCCTTCCTGGCTTTTTAAAATGAAACTTAGATTCCAGTACTTTTTTAAACAGCAGTATTGGGAGTACTTTCATACTGTTCTGTTGTGCTTCAAGTTCATTCATTCATATATATATATATATGAACACAATCTTTCTCTTTGTATTGTAAGAAGCTCTCTTCACATGACTAGTGGTTATTTAGGATCAGTATGCTAATTGACTTAAACTGACAAATTTTTCCTCATTAGAGGTCCTGCACAGACCTATACAGTGACCTTCCTGGTTCAGATTCTATTTTATAAATTGATGAACATACCTGCTTTGGTTATGGGTGATATTTTTTTTTTGATAGCACATTGAAGTTCTCAAGACTTGTGTTGAAGTTTTTGCTATTCAACTAACTATTATAAGCAATACTACTTTTCCACATCATTTCAGCAAATGATGGAAAGCCTTTGGCATACACCCATGAGTATATTGGACTTTTCTTTATTCTTATGATCTGATTCTAGCAAGTGCCATATTTTTTTTAATCGGGAAGCTCCTCGTGCCTCTCTTTTTAGATGTATTGAGATCATTCCGTCCCATGATATGAAACCTTTGGAACTAAATAAGCAAGCTTCTCTGGAAGCCACCCTCTCAGTTTGAAGCAAAGGAGATTGTTTGCCATATGTCATTTTTGGTGTTGGGATGTGAAGTCGGTGGGCTCTTAGTACAATTTTGTTTCATGATTATTGCCAGTAACACAAGTGTTTCTTTCCAGTAATGTGCTCTTGAGGTTTCAGATTGTCCATCTGCAGAACAGAGTGGTTATCCTGATGAATATACAATTTCTTGGTATTGGACTGAGTGGGTAGAGTTGGCAAATGGATTAACTGAGCATAATAGGTGCTTGTAGACAATTGGGAGGAAACTTCCCAACAGCCTTGTTATTAATGCCCAATGTTAATCCACTTGTCTGTGGAAAACGGCAACTCTGCAGACCACCCACTGTTCTGAAAAATAACATACAATTACATAATTAACTTAATAGCAGAAAAACTGCTAGCTGAGCTCTAAAATCCTTCCTTTTCATTATGTCCAAGTAGACTTCATATGCATGGCTTTTTAAATTCTTGCTCTTATTTTGCATTATAACTCTTGATGGCCTCCAGGGAATTCTATCTCAGTCAAATTTAAATGATAGCTGCTTTTATTTTTCTAGGGACCAGCAGTATAAACACTGTTGGAGGTACAGTAAACAGCCAGGCACCCCAGTCTCAGCCCCCTGCCTCTAGTCGGAAAGGAACCTTTACTGATGATCTGCACAAACTAGTGGACAACTGGGCTCGTGACGCTATGAATCTGTCTGGCAAGAAAGGAGGCAAAGGACATGGCAATTACGAGGCAAGTTTAGGGTGTTTTGGTATTCTATTTATTACTATGACTTTTTAGATTTCTATCAGTTTTATATTGGCTGTTTTTTAAAATTGTTATGTGCCATCTGCAATTCTCTTGGGGTAGATGAATGGCTATTTAAATTCAATTGATTGTCTGATTTCAACTAATCAAATTTAAATAGCCATCCATCTTTGCCAAAGAGAATTTTGGTCACATGGCAAGAAGAACAGATGGCAGGTGGACCAAGGCAGTCATAGAATGGATTTTAATTGATAAAAAGCGTCCACGAAAGGGACCTAAAACAAGACAGATTGATGACATCGGCAAGTATTGTAGGCTCAACTGGCAAAGGAAAGCTCAGGACCGAATTGGTTGGGAACATGTAGAAGATGCCTTTATCCTGCAGTGGAAAGACAATGGCTAGGATGATGATGATGAATTAATACTTCAATGGTGCTTAAACGTTTGTGAACCCCTTTGAATATTCAATATTTCTGCATAAATATGACCTTAAATGTGATCTCATCTCCACCCAACTCCTAAAGCTAAATAATAAGAACTTAATTAAACAAATAAGTGAAAAACATTGTATTAGTTTGATTATTTCTTAAGGATTATTTATTATTATTTATTATAATGCATATTTGTGTGAGGCAAAAGTACATGAACCTTTAGGATTATCAGTTCATTTGAAGGTGAAATTAAGTCAGGTGTTTCAATCCACGGGATGATAATTAGGTATGAACATGGGAGGCCTTCCTTTATTTAAAGAACAGAATTAAAAGTCTGATCTTCGGTACAGAAGGATGTAGAAGTGTGTCATGGCTGGGAAAGGTTAAAAAACTATTTCCAGAGAGTTTGGACTCCAGTAGTCCACTGTCAGGCAGATTGTATACAAATAAAGGCAATTCAACAACATTGTAGCCTCCCCAGAAGACATCAATCACGATCGCACCAAGAGCAAAATATATAATACTCTGAGAGGTCTCAAGGTGTAACATCTAAGGAACCAAAGGCCTCTCTTGCATTTGCAAAAGCCAGCGTTCGTGAGAACCACCAACCAGCACTCAACACCAGTGGTGGGCATGGCAGGAGCTCAAGCAAAAAGCCACTACTCTCTAAAAAGAACACTGCTGCCTGTCTACATTTTGTGAAAGATGATGAAAATAAGCCAGAAGGCTATTAGAACAAATGTTCTATGAACAGATGAGACCATAATATAACTTGGCTTGAACGAAAAGTGTTATGTTTGGCGAAAGGCAAACACTGCATTCCAACATAAGAACATTATCCCATCTGTGAAACACGCGAGTGACAGGATCGTGATTTGGTCCGCTTTATTGCTTCTGGACCAGGACGGCTTGAGAAAAGTGTGAATTCCGAATTCTACTGGCAAATTCTACAGGAAAATGTCAAGGTATCTAGCCATGAAATGAAGCCCAAGTGAAAGTGAGTCACGCAGCAAGACAGTCAGCCAAACCGCACAAATTGTAGCACCAAAGAACGGATAAAGTAGAAGAAAGTTAAAGGTTGTGAAATGGCCAAGTCAAAAGTCCTACCTTAATCCTACAGAAATGTTGCAGAAAAACCTGAAGCATGCAGTTCATGCAAGGAAGCCCACCAACATACCTAAGTTGAAACCACTCTGTAAAAGAGGAGCAGGCTAAAATTCGTCCTGGCTGATGTGCAAGACTGATCAACTGTTCGCAGAAATCATTTTGTTGCAGTTATTACTGACCTAGGAGAGCACATCAGTTACTGAAAGCATAGTTTCATACACATTTTACCGTATACAAATATTTGGCTAATGAACAATGAACAAATACGTTTTTGACAGTGTAATGTGGTTCTTTTTATGTAATTTTTAGCACTTGTATGAATAAAGAGATCACCTATATCTGCAGAAATAATGAAAATTCAAAAAGGTTCGAAAAACATTTAAGCAGCACTGTCCAAGTGCCTTAGTTGCTTTTCGGGGTCATACTTGGATAGAGTCGATGAAAGAAATTTATCAACTCTCGGATAGCTTGATTTGGGATTAATTTCTCTTGTTTGTGTTTGTTTTAGGGTCCAGGAATGGCAAGGAAGTTCTCCGCACCAAGCCAACTCTGCATCTCGATGACATCATCTCTTGGTGCTACCCCTATCTCTGCAGCATCAGCTACCTCCCTAGGTCACTTCACCAAGGCCATGTGTCCCCCTCAGCCGTTCGGTTATCCAACAGTGCCCTTTGTAGCCCCCTGGAGCGGGACGGGTGGTCCAGCACAGCAGCCTTTAAACCAGTTCCAGCCTGTAGGAACTGCCTCATTACAAAGCTTCAACATCAGCAACTTACAGAAATCTATCAGCAACCCCCCTGGCTCCAATCTGCGGACCACTTAGTGATTCCCAGCCACATTGCTGGGTAGACCTTTGGGCAGCAGTTGGGGCCTGAATTAACTGCTAGGCTCTTTGTGCCCAAAAGGGATGGATGCCCCCCTCTAACCATTGCTCTCTGCACTCAGTAAGTAAAGCCTCCCTTTCGGAAGATGGGGAGAAAGTGATCAGGATCCTCTAAGATGGCACATGCATCCTCTAATTCTTGTATGTGGCAGAATGTATAAAGATGGAAATCACCATGCAAGTCAGCAGCCTCTGACTGTAAAATTCACGTGACTTAAGAGGCTGGATCCTATGGGTTGAGAAGAAAGTTGTTAGCCTTCGCATGAATCTTGGCATGTGGTTTGCTTTGTTCTGAAGAACAGTCCAGGGGGGAAACTGTCCATTTTTTCATCATCTTGTCTATTCCTCCCTTCAAAGCATCACATCACAGTTCCTGAACAAGCAAGCACACAGATGGACATGCGGAATAGCCCATGCTTTGAGATAAGTCTTTCCTGCTTTCAGGAAAAGATATTAACAGCTTTGACAGCAGCATTAGAGCAATTTAAAATGTTTAGAAGAAAAAAAAATAATTAAAAGTTCCCTGCGGACATGTACTTACCATCAGTTTTGATGTGGAAACACTGTGATATATAAATGTTGTTGGACAACAGTAGTTTAAAGAAAAATGAGTGGAGTATAGAGGGTTAAACAGTCAAAAAAAGAAAAAATGGGAAAAAAGCTAGCTATATCCTGATACTTATTGGAGACACTTTAACTTTTTTCCTTTTTATTTTCATTGTATTAGATAAATGTGAATGTATAATTGTATAAATTAATGTACTTGAATACTTGTCTGTTCTCCCAGTATGCTTGCTGGATATTTTAGTGCCTTGGACTTCTTATTGCTTCTGCAGTTAGCATCACCTGCCCGGCAGACTTTAGACAGACCGAGGGAAAGGAGAGAGGGAGGTTATTTTGGACATAGCCACTGAAATACCAAAGGCCTAAAACATTGGATGCTTATACTGTAACAGTGTCTAGAGTAGGTGTTGGAGGGGAGCTACTGCAGCTGTACGTTGAAAAGGAAAAGCTATGGAGTGGTGGGGAGAAAACCAGCGATGGATATTGGTGGAGGGTACAGAAATGATGACATGTCATGGAACCAGAGTAAAGCTGGGCTGAATGTGAACAGAGAGAGAGAAAGAGAGGGAGGGAGGAGAAAGGCTTGTCTGAAAGGACAGCTCCTAAGGGCAGGCTGACTGAAAGCTACAAAGGGTTTTGGGAGGGTCAACCATGTGTTCAGACACTGGAGTTTATCACTCTGGGGAGCGTAAAAGTCTCCTGGGGTTTGCTCTTCATTGTCTTTAATTCTACCTAGAAAGGGCAGAAATAGATATTCCATGTTGCGGGTTTCATTGCCAAGGACAGATACACTTGAAACACTCAGAATCAAAAATAACTTTGTTTTTCTTCAATGTCTAAAGGACTTAAAACTGGTACCAAGACTGTAACTGTGTTGCCTTCTAGTAGGTGTGCTGTATCGCCTACTTTCCACTCAAACTCGGTTTCTAACTCAACATACAGGTTCTCTATTCAAATGAAATACTGCAACCAACTAGTATTACTCTGTATTGCTGCAGCAGGCTGTGAAGGGTCAAAGTACTTCTATTTTGTATTTGGGAGTAGCTTTACTGCTGGTCTAAAAGTTTGTATACTAAGTAAAAAAAAAATGTCTCCCCTTTTCCCCCAAAAAAAGTTCCTTTAAGGTTAGCAGGGAATTTGTTATTTCTGTACTTGTTCATGCTACCCTCAAACATATATGCACAGGTTTGTCTTTCCATCCCTTTGTCTCAAGTTGAAATTTAGAGTGGCTTTGTCAGGAAGGGAGGCCTCGGCACGGTGGCTGGAAAGCGAAAGACGGGAGTCTATAAGGTAGCTGGGCTCCAACCTCTTTTTCCGACTTTAAAGTCCCCATTGTGACGGAATATGGGAAAGCTGTGGGGGCTTCCTACTGTTAATGGAGAAGCTTTTACTTTCTGTGTTTGTGGCCCATTCTTCAAAACAAAAAAGAAAAGAATTAATATGCAGAAAGTATAAAGAATCAATGATGAAAGGTGCCACTTCATGGTTACAATGGTCAGCTGAGTGTTGCACGCGGATGGTATTTTGGTTTAATATGTTTGAGGTTGGGTTTTTCACTTAGTTATGCAAATACTGGTTTTATTTACCATTGATTTCCCTCCTGTGGATTAAATAACTGAGGTCTAGAAGAATTAACTAATGCTACTGAACTGTTAAATTATTTTGTGTTAATATTACACTTTGAGTACCTTTTTTTCCACAAGATCTGTTTCTGAATTACAGATGTTTTCTTTACATTATTTAACAATGTACACTGTAAAAAATAAAATAAAATAAATTCAAACCTTGGGCTTCCCTGGCCGTAGTTAATGGTATGTTTTGCACTAAATCCAGGCATTGCGTTTCATGTACAATTGCGCTTTGTGCTGGTTTGTTACCTTCTTTGTAGATATTTAATGAAATCATTCAAATAAACCAAACCTGCTTTTGTTGAGCTGTGGTATTTCATTTTCAGTTGGCATTTGCTTCTTTCAGTGCCCTGAAGCTTAACTGTCAAGTGAGCCCCTGCTGCTGTCAGGAACAGTTACAGGACAGATGGTTCATCCATTCTGAAGCCAGGGCTGTGAACTCTGGCCGGCAACCCATCTGGATAAGCCAAGATGAAAAATGCTACCAAGTTGAGCTCTCCAACCAATGGTTATTATGCTGTTACTTGAAAGACTTAGTTATATTGGGGGGCTTGTGATTTTTTTTGTTTTTGGAGACTTCAACAGGCATTATGAACTTTCAAATCCACGACGTACGTGGAAGTCGCCTTAGTAGATTCATCATGTCTTAAACTCTCATGGTTGGGAACAAAAATAGATACCTGAACATATATATGTGTTCCAGATCATGCATTGCCAAGTTGAATTCGCTTTTGTCAGTCGGTTCATGAAGATTCAGTGAATGGGAGGAAACGGTTGCAAAGATTGAAGTTTTTAATTTTGAAGTGTAATACCCGGCAGAGAGATATCAGTTAAAAGCAAAAATTCTTCCCCATGTTGTCTCACCCATGTTTGCAACTCCTTTCAAATTCTCAGTTCCCTCCAAGTGAAGTCCATGGTTCTTCAAGATCTGGTCCATCCCTGTTCTTTATTTTTAAACATCATTCCAGAATTCCTATGTCATATGAACGCATTTTCCTTTTTTTAACCTATCATATTGAAATACTTGTAAAGCCTCCCTTGGAACATAGTCTCTGATTCTAAGGCATAACTTCACATCCAGAGGTGAAAAAAGGAACCTTATGTTGATACCGAACAATAGAAGAGCAAGCCTTAAGAGAATTGGAGTATTTATTCATTTATTGAAAGGCTTTCTAATTTGCCCTGCGATCTGTGAGGACGTTTGGAATTTAACATGGTAGTTCTTTTTATGGTTTACATGAACTAATTTGCACTCTAGTAAACTAGAATCTTAGAGACTCTAGCAGAACAGAAGCTGCTGTACCTCTAGGAAAAAAAGTATGTGTGTGATCACTGTAATTTCATAAATCTTTTGCTATACGGGAAATTTATGTAGAACTGAAAGCTACTTGCAATTCAGGAAATAAACGAAAGGGAGAAAGGGAATAAGAACATGGAGCTTTGTGCTTGAATTGATTAGAACCAAATAAGGTGTTAACAGTTTAGTGTCCTGCTGTTTTAAGTACTATAGATCTATAGCTGAAATCCTCTATTATTACAAGAATAGAAGACAATGGCTTTTCAGGTGTTGCTGAGCTACAACTTAGTTCTAGTATAATAGTGTACTCAAACTCCAACTTTTATCTGATACTTTTATGACTACTGTATGGAATAGTTACTGCAGATCTTGCAATAGTCAAAGTGGAAGAATTCCTAAAGATTTCTTGTAGCCAAGTAAACATTTCCGTAGTAATCTTGGCAGTGAGGAGATGAAGGAAACAAGTTAGTTATACAGATAGCCTGTCACTTCCAGGCTGCTTTTAAAGAATGAAATCAATGTAACCATTTTTCCAATAGGAGCTACTGGAAATCAGTCATATTTGTTGTGCTGTCCCCTGCTTCAAGACTGGAAGGCGTTTCTTTTGCCAAAAAATGTTCATTCTTGGTGAAGTTGAGTCTTAGAATCTGGAGTGTATTTCTTGACTTGAAGTTGAGCAACTACCATCCATGTAAAATGCAGCACATTTTTCCACTTCAACTTCTCAGGGTTTCATAGACATGCCTATGTAGGCAAAACAGAACATTAAAAAAAAAGAACCACCCTTCCAGTTTAGTCTACAGCTCCTGCATTTCCAGACAATCAAGTACTGAGCAGGTCCAATGTTGCTTAGCTTTTAAAAATCAGCTAAGGAGTATTTCCCTTTATCTTTTCTATTTTAAGTTGTATATTGTAAAACAGATTTATATAGGTAGGAAGCTAGATAAGATTGTAGCAATCATAAGGTGTCTGGCTACTACATTGCTTACCAAGAATCTAGTGGAAAATTTGTCCACTTGGATATTTACATGTAGCTTAAGCTTCCAAGATAACCCAGAATATCTCCAGCCCACCTCCAAAGCCCACTGATGCTGTCCACCTGGGAAATATTAAGATTGTTCTGATGAATCATGAACAAAAAAATAATGCATTTTTAAAACATCCTTAGGATAAAACCTACTTATGCCTAGGTAATATATACACACAATAACTGCCACAGAATAAAAGACTTAGATATAAATAAATGTCTATGTGTCAATAATATTAGGAAGAAAATGCCAATGTCTCTATTCAAACATTTCATTAAATATTTCAATATGTCCTAAAGCTTCATCGTGTACAGCATTTAGCATTCTTCAGTGTTCAAATAATTTTGGTATAATCTGCAGACCAGAACATAGCAGGCCAATTTTGAAAATTAAGGACGTTTATTTAAAAAGAATGATCAAGGAAAGTTATATAAATGATATACATACATTACAAAACATCTTACATGTGGGCTCTTCCTAAGTCCATGACATTTGTGACATATGGGCTCCTTTCTGATGTTATCTTAGCTATTGGCCAAACTACAGCCTACAGATAGATGATCCGGAGATAGGGAACTTATTTCAGCCTGATGCTATTGGTCTCGCAGAAAACCCTGCTTTAATTATCCACCAAGAAACAAAAGGTATACTGATCCTATATTCACGTTATATTGCCAGAATTATTGGGGAATTAATTATTTGAGAAAAATTGCTCAATGTAACAAAATAGATTGCTCACCATTAGTATATAATATATACATATATACATATATATTTGTGCAAGTGACTTAGAAAACATGACAGTTTGAATACAAAACTAGTAACCTGCTACCTCACCTATCTACCAAGATGTGGTAGAGAATCCAGAGACAGTTTACAAGGCAATATTTACTGCTATGCTGTCTATTTCATGCAAGCAGTACATGAGTACATGATTATATGAGATGTTGCATTAAATTATAGATTGCAAAATGAATTATGCTGTTCTAATGATTGATTTTTGTTTTCTCAGACTCTGCTAGTGGACCAATAAATAGAAACCATAAAAAGTCCAAGACTGATATATCCCCCCCCCTCACACACACACACACACTTAAAAAGTCATGCTTTTCTATACTTCTAGCAGTAAATGTTCCAAATATTTTCAGGTTGTACCTCTTTGAATAGATGGAAATCTTAGTTTTGTTGGTTTTGTTCATCAAAAGAAAGGACAATTATAATTTAAATTAAAAATGGTTTTCCCTGATCATCAAATTCATATCCAGGTGAGAGCATAATAACATTTATATTTAGAATATATTACTAAAATTGCTCTAATTGGAATGAAGAAAGTTAAAGTACCTTTTTAAATTTTAAAATAGAATTACATATAAAATGAAATATTAGGACTGGTAATATTTAATTCTTTTAACTAGAGTTGAAGTGGCATTTTAAGCCATTAGTGAAATACTGCAAAGAAATGCACTTTTCTGTAATAAAATCTAGAAAATATACTTTGGTCTGCAACTTTATTGGACTAAAATGTATTCTGAATTAAAACCCTCATGCCGAAGTCTTAAGTACTTTCTATGCAGGCTCCAGTCTTCTCTTTTTCATTCCTTGGCCTTTTCGGTAGGGGCTACATTCAGCTGAAATAGAAAACAGTCATTCAGAAAAGGATTTCTTTTTTTTAAAAAAAAATAATTCCCCTAGTTTCTTTTCTTTATCTACAACAGGGGTGTCAAACTCTTATTTCACTGAGGGCTGGGGTGGGCGTGGCCAGCATGACATGACTTGTGTTGGGGGGGGCACCTGTGGTGGCCCGAGCACTCTGCCAGCGAAATTGGGCTCCCAAACTCCGTTTTCAGCTGCGATGGCCTCCTGCAACCTTCTGCCAGTGAAAACGGAGCTCGGGGGAGGGGCACACACAGCCTTCCCAAGCCCTGGTTTCAGCTGGGATGGCCTCCTGCAACCCTCTGCCAGCAAAAATGGAGCTTGGGAGGGCCGCATGTAGCCCTCCTGAGCACCTTTTCGCTGGCAGACGCACAGCGGGCAGGTCCTTTGCTGTTTCCAGGGTGGCCCCACGAGCCAGATCTAAGCACCCCAAAGGCTGGTTTCGGCCCCCGGGCCTCGAGTTTGACATCCCTAATCTATAATAAAATGTAGTCTCTTATTTTTCACCGCTGCATTTTAAACAATTTTACTGACTTGCATATAATGCATAGGCTGGAATCACTGGATATATATTTTTTTTCTCTGCGCTCTGCAGGATTTAGACACGGTTTAGATTCCCGTCCAGTTTCATGTGCTGAGCTTTCCTACTTCACATACAACATGCCTCATAGTCTAGAAGCTGCATTTTAGCTGCTTTTCACGGAGGGGACAATATGTTATTTGTTCTCCCCTATTACATGCATTTGTCATATAGCCTAGTTAATATAGACAAAGTTACTTGTTTTGCTATCTTTTTACAGTTTACCTGGTAGGTAAGATTTGGGACTGGACGACAGATGCCAAGATGAAGATTTTATATTTGATTGCTGATTGTTTATTCTTTGTGGGGTTCGGCTGCGAGTCATCATGGTATGCTGTCCAAGAGGTGAGCGTAAGCATTGGGCTGTCGCCTTTGCTGTATTGTGATCAGTTGCTTCCAAAGGAAAGTTCCACAGTTCTGGATCATCTGTAATTGGTCAGGTATTAAAACTAAAAGCTCAACTATTGATCGTTCAATCATGCGTCTGATTCCCAGTGGATTTGTAATGGACCCCGCGATGCTCGGGGGCAAGCTCAGATATGTGAATGTTTAAATCTTGACTGTGGAGATTCTCAGTCCTCCAGGTCATGGTTGTCCCAAGGGTGCTTTTTCAAGAGGCAACTGGACTTTCTGGTTTTTCTTTGAAGACGTTTCGCTTCTCGTCCAAGAAGCTTCCTCAGCTCAGAATATAAATCCTTCCATTCCCCACTATCCTGTCAGAGCTGAAGAAGCTTCTTGGATGAGAAGCAAAACGTCTTC
>JANHFL010002942.1:20683-37469 GCA_032468155.1 Oxyrhabdium leporinum | reverse complement strand
TGGTCCCGCCCGGCCTCCCCCCTGGCGCGGTGCCCGTCAGCTGCACTACGGAAGAGGACGGTGGCCCCCCTCAAGGCCTGCCTGGGCATCCAGGGTCCCTCGGATGGGGAGAAGCTGCTCCGCCTAGCAGGCTCTTCGTCCTGGCTCCGTGCCTTGGAATTGAGCGGCCGAGCCCAGCGGTCCTCCTCGCCCGGGAAAGAGGATCTCCATGTGAGCTTCCCCCCCCATCCCCTTCCCGCCGGTCCCGCTATAAACCTTCCTTCACAATCCGTGGAATTACGGTCCCACCTCTTTCAAAAATAAAATAACTAGTGGTTCTTAGGACGAAGCTGTCAGCCCGCGGCTCATAATTATCCCATCCTGGCGACAATTGACACAGAGCCTTGAAAAGGGGTGGGGGGGGGAGAGAAAAATCTTGACACAGCAATGTCAAGCCGGCCCTTCTGTTTGTTCTCTTTGGACTTAAAGGTTGCCCACGGCGATCTCTGAAGGAGATCTGGTGGTCTTTCATTGGATCGATTGATGTAACAAGTGGTGCCTCAGTTGAGCAATTGGATCGTTTGGACCTTTGCAGAGATCCTAAGCAATTAGCTGTTTGATGGGTTTATAGATTCATTCTCACTTATTCTTATACTTGACTTATTCTTTCCTCCGCCAATAATAGGCTCTTTGAAAATATGTGGTCAATAGTAGCTAAGATATTAAAGTGGTGATTTTTTTTTAAAAAAGTACAGATTAAGGGTACTGAAAGAGATAGGGTTACTTGGTGGGGGAGCCTGGCAACTCTTGTCATTTCCTATTTTTAAAAAAATCCTATTAAAAATATGCCTTGATGCCTTTGTCAATTTAAATAGACAGCACCCTTATAGATACAGAAGTTATCTGTTGAGAATTACTCATATATCCTATTGCAAAATGTAATATTAACTTTGACATATGTAGACATCATTTTTAAACTTGTTTGAAATCACTTTTCAAATATTACACAACAGTTACACTTTGAGTTAAATAATTCAGAATAATGAATTTGAATGTTTTGATTTGATTAATCCATAAGAGGTCTTAGAAGCGCTTTATAGATGTTGTGGTTTCACATCTTTGACTTGCTTTGTAATAACTTACATATTGTAGACCTTTGTCTCCATTCAGATAAGATTTTGCTATTTTTGGTTAGCCAGAAAGCAGAGCAAACAGTTTTCTTATTAAAAAAGCATGACTAAATGGAGAAGGTCCTCTCATAAAAGGGAGATGTCTATTTTTACTTTACCTTCTAGAAAACAGTAGGAGTGGTTTGCTACATTTAACATTGATTTAGATATCATTTGTTATATTTCAGGGCAGAGAAAAATATGATAGGAAGGAGGGCCACCCTGAATTTAATACCTTTTTGTTCCTACTCTAGCAGCACACTTTAATACTGTATGTGATATACCCTGCTTAAGCCACTGCCTAGAACAAGGGATAGCTGCTTTCTATTAAATGACTCACTGCACTTTATGAAATCCAATGCACTCTAGCTACACAAGAAACAATAAATGGTATTGCGTATAGTATGAAATCAGCAGCTTTCTGCTCTTTGTTCTGCTCATGAGGAATTGCAGTTCTGTTCAGAGTTCCATTGTTGTCTAGTGCTCCAAGCATAGCAAACAGCCACCATTTAAATGTTTCTTTGCATCTGATCCAGTTGGGGCTTGAAGAAGGAGAACAACATACGATACATGTTCCAATAATCTCAGAAGGCTCATCCTTTTTATCTGTTTTTATGTCAAGCAGCAAAGCTCTCTGTTAAAGTCCAGTCCTGTGACCAAAGGCTTCCTCCTCTCCCTTCAGGCCTTCCACTTTGTAAATTTAGATCATCCTTTTTGGGGAGTTAACCATTTTTTATCTGGTCTACTCCTTGCTGACCAGGAAAATATTTGACAATAATCCTCGTTTTCCATTCCATTCCAACTTATGTTAAGCCAGTGGGGAAAAAAATGAGTCTCTACCCCTTATTAACATTCATTTAAAATATGTTTTTGAGCCTTGGTCTTGTCTAGTTCCCCTGATGCTTCTGTTATTTTGTAGACTTATCCTTTAAATGCTTAATTGAAGGAAATTTTGTACAGCAAATATGTTATTTTAACCACTTCTGTAATTAGTATAAAATAAAAACATGTTCTGTACTACAGACCAGGGTATTTTTGTCAGAAGTACCTTAAAAGTTATTTTTTTGTAAGCATAAAGAAAATGTGAAAGAATGGTACAGTATTAAAGAAAAGCTTGAAATTATAGAGTATGAAAGAAAAACTTGAAATTATAACCAAGCTGTGAGTCTGTATAGCAGAAATAGGATTAAATAAAGTTAAGGAACCCATCTAGAATTCTGTTAAGCATCAAGATAATATTCAGTAACTTACTATGATGGATAGTTCGATCATATTTTGTTTGTAGTGCAAAACCAATGGGGAAGCCAGATTCATGTGTCAAGAAAGTTGTAAAATGGGGCAAAACTCACTCAACGTTTCACTTAGCAATGGAAATTTTAGACTCAGTTGTGGTCATAAGTCAAGGACTATCTGTAAGTGTGGAAAAGAAGATAGCTGTCTTTTCATTGCTTGTGAAAATCTATCTGAAATTACTTAATGGAATGTGGATGGGTTTTGGTTCTCATTATACCACATTACTGATAGTATCAGTGGCTCTGCCAGGGGTATATCTTTTGCTGCATAATCAGAATTTTATACCAGTTGAATATTCTGTAATCATAATGGTTCTTTTTAAAAAATCTGCTTCTGATAACAGCTTAGTTTTCTTTCAAAGGGAGATTCGGAGGAAAATATTCATGAAGACTTGCTGTTTTAATATAGTAGCAACTGGTATGATTGTGTAACATTTTCTTGCTGTTTTAATGGATATTTCAGCCCCACTTTCTTAACAAAAATCAGTTCCAAAATACCATTAATAAACATAAAGGGCAAATAAATAAAACAAGCATTATAGAATTGCTGTTTTCATTTGTAGGTCATAATTTTTAGTATCTGATCAGTGATGAGAGCTTATGTTGTTGCTTCATGCCAGAATAAATGACACCGAATTGCTTCATATTAAATAGTTCTGTAATAAGATTTAGGATAATCTGTATTACCTGTGCCTTGTCTGTTTCTCCATGGACGATTTGCACATAGTTTGTGTCTCTTTCCTGCTCTCCTCACTGTGTTTTTTTATCTGGCTTTTGCTTTGCATGGAGGTGCTTTTAGCTCATCCTATTACATCAAGCAGTCTTGGCTTCTCCACCCACAGCAATGTTATTTTTTTAACCAGTGAGTGAGAAACAAAAATGCCTCCGTGACAACTCTAATTTGAATGTGCCTTGACAAACTCTATAATTAAGTACTTTTGTGCAGATCCTGAAAGCAAACAAATCCCAGCTCCCGAGAGTTAAAAGTCAGGGTCTGTTTTCCAGCACTGACTTCAAGCATGTATCCCCATATAGAGACATGATACAGTGCAGCTTATCCAAAGGGAAGGAAATAGGGATCTGTGTGTAATTGAAAAGGAGGACACACGGACTATTTGAATAATGAGAACAATCCTCGTTATAACTTCAGAATGAGGCCATTTAATAGTACTGAGTAATTCCAATGGTCTTAGACATTATGTTACTGATAATCTGTCTTACTCTGCCAGTTTAGATTCAGATTTATTTATTTTTAATTTGGGCTGCTGTACGAAGAAATTATGACAGTTGAGAGGGTAATATTTACACTCACATCATCATGTACAAAATCTGCTCTGTTCTACACAATTGAGGAATCCTCTGATTTTCATTCCTACTGTAAGAAGCAGACATTTACTGATATTATTACACCTTGATCGTCTGTATGAAGCAAGCCAGTACATAGAAATCATTTTCCTTTTGCTAATTTTCTTCAAACACATAGAAACAATAGAAGAATTTGGTAACTGGAGAAGACATTGTTAAGACTGTTAGTTTCAAGTTCAGTACGGCATATTTCTATATCTTGCCAGCCAACGTCAATTTACCAAATTGTAATGAGTAATTGTAACCGGTGCCATTGTTTTTCCTTTCCATATTCTCTTGTACTCCAAATGTCCCTCAGGGATATGCAAACATTTTGATTCAAATAGAGCTATTCAAAGCAGTTTGAATCAAAATGTTCTGCACATCATTTCTTTCCCTTCTGACAGCCTAAATATATTATTTCAAGATCTGCTTCTATCTGAATTCCATTCTACATTCTTTCTTTAACTTCTCGCCAATTAGAAATTCTTCACTTTCACTTTAATTACATTTTTATACCAGTATATATTGAATAATCTGAAACAGTTGATTGATAACTTTTTGTTGAACTAAGGCTGTTGTTTTTTGTCCTTAACAATGGTTTCATTATTTTTTTTTATTTATTTTATTTCTGTAGCCACCCTTCTCAACCAGTGACTCTGGTGACGTACATTATAAGTGACACAATGCTATTAACCATGCCGTAGTTGTGGTTTAGATGATGTTTTTAATCTGTTAAATGTTTTGATCCTATAAAAGGAACAAATCTTTTATTTAGTGTCTTATAAACATCACTGCCATATGTCACTTCCGAGTCTGTTTTACACTATTTCTAGCAGTCTCTCTGATAGATGGATTTTTTTTAAACTTCAATTTAATAACAAAATTCTAAATTTCAGCATTAAAATCTGATGACTGATGCTTAAAAAATAGCACAAATCTTTGTACCACCATTTTTAAAGGCATGATAATTGCATTTATGTTGCTGCCTTTAATTTATCATAGTCTTCGTATCTGGGCTCTTTTATTTTTATATATGTGCGCATAAGGAGTTAGTTGATAAATGTTACAGTGCACAGGAGTAAAAACAGAAGAAAAATAGATAAGCTTTCAAGTATAATATGATATAGATTTTACAAATACTCCTGAGGGCAATTCAAAATAATTTTAAAATATTAAATTTGCTTTCCTAAATAATACACCATGTGTTTGAACTCTTAGTAATATAAGGAAATTTAAAGCATATTGAACAATAAGCAATGTAATATAGATTGTGGGAAATGAGATATTGATATTTTTGTTTCTGTTTCAGATGATTGACATAGAAAAACTATGATTTCAGGAACGAATGCTTGGACCTAATATAAAAGTAACTGGCCTTAAACGGAACCATAGGAAGAAAATTTCAGAGACTCTCAAGTCATAATCAAATTGCATCAGAAATTCAATCATGTATGGAAGCGCTCGGTCAGTTGGGAAAATTGAGCCAAGTAGCCAGAGCCCTGGGCGTTCACCAAGGCTGCCCCGTTCACCACGATTGGGCCATCGTCGAACCAACAGCACAGGGGGCAGCTCTGGAGGTAGTACTGGAGGTGGAAGTGGCAAGACACTTTCAATGGAAAATATCCAGTCCTTAAATGCTGCCTATGCCACATCAGGCCCTATGTACCTAAGCGAACATGAAAATGTGGGCGCAGACACACCTAAAAGCACCATGACCCTTGGCCGATCTGGGGGTCGTTTGCCTTATGGTGTTAGGATGACTGCAATGGGCAGCAGCCCCAACATTGCCAGCAGCGGGGTTGCCAGCGATACTATTGCATTTGGAGAACATCATCTTCCTCCTGTGAGTATGGCTTCTACAGTGCCTCATTCACTACGCCAAGCTAGGGACAACACAATAATGGACCTGCAGACACAACTGAAGGAAGTGCTCCGGGAAAATGATATCTTGCGGAAGGACGTAGAGGTGAAAGAAAGCAAACTTAGCTCCTCCATGAACAGCATCAAGACATTCTGGAGTCCTGAGCTGAAGAAAGAGAGGGCCCTGAGGAAAGACGAAGCATCCAAAATCACGATTTGGAAAGAACAGTATCGGGTGGTTCAGGAAGATAATCAGGTTAGTAAACTGAAGACTTAAGCCAAAAAAAAAAAAAAAGTGTGTGTGGGAGAGTGGGAAAATGCAGTTGTGATGATAGGTAGGTTTTGAATAATTCATTGCTGTGAAATTCCATCACGAATACAATAATCTTATCCAACCTGACCGGTTTTAAAAAGACAGAAAGATTCTGTCTTAGTTTTTTTCTATATTACCTGGGTAAATATTTAACTTGGGGGCAACTTCTTTCTTTCCCATTTTCAAAGCCCCAAGTACAGGTAGTCAGCCCCAAATTTTCTGTTGCTAGCCAAGACAGTTGTTAAGTGAGTTTTGCCCCATTTTATGATCTTTCTTGCCAGAGTTAAGTGAATCCCTTCAGTTGTTAAGTTAGTAACACAACTGTTAGTGAATTTGTCAGAAGGGCGCAAAAGACAATCACATGACCCCGGGACACTGCAACCATCATAAATGTGAGCCAGTTGCCAAGCATTTGAACTATGATCACGTGACCGTGAGTATGCTGCAAATGGTTGTAAGTATTAAAGATGGCCATAAATCACTTTTTTTCAGTGCGATTGTACTTCGAATGGTCACTAAACGAATGATTTACAGTCAAGGGCTGTAAATATATTCTCTGATTTCTTTGGGTTGCATAATACAGAGATACTATAATTGATAATATCATTAAGTAATTATTAATTTCAAAGTACAATTAATCAACAGAACCCAATTTGAAAACTAACGGTTAACACTTAGTCTTGGTATTTTAAAAACGTTTTAAATGTGGTTGCCCTTTTTTGCTCCACAGCTACAGGTAGATGGAATCATAGAACAAATATTCGCAGATCCAATTCCTACCTCAGCAGTGATAGAATACACTGCAAATTAGGTAGGAAACTGCAAGAGTGGCAAAAACAAATGCAGGTGGTCCTCGTTTAATGACCACTTGTTTAGTGGCCATTCAAACTTAAAATGTCACTGAACAAGCTGTAGTTGCGACTGGCTTAGTGACCAGATTTGAAGTTCTGATGTTCTCCACAGGGAGCCGTTGGTTCGCTTTAATGACCCTGATATTTCCTTAACCATCGATTCACTTAATGACTACTGGAATTTTCTTAATGATTGTTGCAAAAAAGTCTAAAGTCGGCTCAGTCACGTTACCAACCTTGTTTACGACCCTCACAAATTACGCCTCTGATGGACAGGCTTCATTATGGTCAGAACTCAGGGACTATATGTATCATTAGGCCATGCTTGTTTGTGTTTACAATATCAAAAATATACAGAATGAGGATTTTAAACCACCTCCAAGTGAGATTGAGAGGGGAAGAAGAAGAATACCTTGCTTCTTTGTATAAAGCCCTATTAGCCTCCTGAGATTTGAATTGAATCTTCTGTGGCAAATTTCAAAGAGTTCTTGATATGGACCATTTCTGAGAATTTTTTATGATTGAGAAAAAAAGAGAGCAATGGGATGCTGAGTTTAATATGGAGGGTTTTTTAAGAGTTTATTTATGAATTTTTATTAAAGTTTTCCTTAATGGCCTCTAAAGAAGGTTAAATTGAAGAAAGGCAAGACTTTCAAGCAGTTTTTTGGCTGCAGCCCCCAATTATGGAATAGTCTTAATCTGGAGATTAGGCTAGAGTCCTCATTGCTCACTTCAGGAAACTATTTAAAATAAAAATGTTCTAGAACAGTGTTGGCAAACCTTTTTGGCACTGAGTGCCGCAACAGGTGCACAGCGCTTGCGGGGGGGGGGGGGGAACCAGAAGAGCAGCTCCCTGGCGCATATGCGCACGCCAGGAAACTGAGTTTCTGGTTTCCGGCACTCCCACTCGCGTGAAGGCCAGCTGGTCAGCGCGCATGCACGTGCTGGAACACAGAAGAGCAACAGGTGCCATAGGTTTGCCATCACTGTTCTAGAAGGAATAGGGAATAAATGTCCCAACTATACTTATTGTATTAAGGTAAGCTATTTGTATATGGAATGAAAGCAATGGGTGTTAGGTTTTTATTACGTTTTTATGATATAAACTGTCAGGAGTCTTTTAATTCTGACAATTTATAAACAATGAATGAATGAATGAATGAATGATCTTCGTGTAAAAAAGAATTAAATACTTCATTTTAATTTAAAAATGCATTTCTTTTTAATTTAAAAATTCATGAAAAGTTATGGCTTTTTGGTTAGCCAAATAATATTCAACAGAAGAGGATACAGTGGTTTTTCTATATAATTCTGCACACCCTTTCTAATTGTTCATTTAAATCCCACTATAATTACCACTATAATGATAGGCTTGTGGAACAATGGCCAAAAGGAAGGGTGTTATTTAAAAGCATGGTGAAATATATAATGACATGTGAAAGCTTGGTGTCCTAATTTGGCAGTTCATGTCTAATTGAATTGTTCTACACCCTCTATACCATTTGCATCTAGATTTCTGCCCTTTATACTGAAGACTTGGATTATGACATTTACTTTAAAGAAATATCCCCACATAGACTTTCAGTTATGGCTTATTTGGATAATTTTAGCTGAGCTCAGGTCACATTCATTGATGAATACAGTAGTGCAAACCAGTCTTGAATAACTCATTGCCCCAAAATGAATTAGATACAGTTTTCATTGTTTCTAGTTCAGTGTTGTCAATTAACATGTAGACTGTGAATTAATAAAGGAGAATATTTGTAGCTCAGGGTTGAAGTGAGAAGTCCTTGGTGCTCTCTGAGCTTGCTTGTTTTCTTGCAGACGTTTCATAACCCTAACTAGGTAACGTCATCAGTGCTACTAAGGAGTGCAGTTTGCTGTCAGTTGTGCGGCCCACGGGCCTTGAGTTTGACACCCCTGCAATAGACTATATTTCTGCAGTGATTTACATAATTTGTATGATTATGTAGTGATGCAAATGACATAAATTAATGCCAGTAGGTTAAGCCATCACAGTGATCCACATCATATTTGACTATCTTTCGTAAATTACAAATGTAACTTCCTCGCTTGTACAGTAAAATGTTGTTTCGCTGTAATTCACGTATTTTTTGCCAACTTTAGTTCTTCCAAATTTACTATACAATTCTAAATTTAGTCACAATATATTTGCTTTGAAATAAAAAAAATGGTGCACTCCAAATGATTTAGACTATAACTCATATGATCTCTGGCCAGGAATTGAGTTTTACTTATGAGCCAGCTGTTATTTGGTTTGTAAGCTGACCTTTTCCTCTCCTGAGTCCATAATGTAACAAAAACCCAGGTGGAATATATCAAAACATGGCTTTCCTTTCCTTGATTATATGTCACCTGCAGAATGCTAGAGAAACAAATTTTGATTTTCCCTTCGGTATAACAGTATGTGTTATCCACCTATGCAAACCTCTTCTTCACAATCTTCTACAGCTTCAGTAGATCTTTTGTTCATAATTTTAGTGCAGTTTTTAATTAACAATAAAAACTAACACAAAGTAAACTAAAAGAAGAGAGCTTAGAAGATTGTAGGAAAAAGAAAACAAAAAAGCAGGAAAGGAAAAGGCAACAAAGACAATAATAAAAAGTGACTTCCAACTCTCAATACACATGAGCCAATATACTAACTTTTCATTCTATTTTAAAGTAGCAAATACAAAAACACTTATCTCCATAGCCTAAGTTTTAGCAATCTAGAAATCATATCTTTTCAAACCTAATTCAGCAAAAAGTCTGTTAGGAGTTACCAGAAATCTCAAACAAATAGTTTAGCCCTGATCAAATAGTCCAACTTTATATTCCTTATTTTTGTTGTGCTCAGTCTTGAACTTTAAATCATTCCTATGGTATTGCAGGATTTGATCTTTTATCAATCTTTGGCGTTTAAAGGGAGTCTACAAAACTTTCATCAGCCTATTTTTTAAATCCCATAACAAGACATCATCCTGGGTTTTCTTGTCACAGCTGTTCCATGTTCAGATCTTTTTCTTGATTTTCTATAATATTTATGTCAGGTAAAAGTTTTGTAAAGTTTTTCTCAACATCTTTTAAATGTTTGTCCACTGAAACCTGTACCGTTACTGAGATATTAGTTATTAATATGTCAGTCAATGTTTCAGAAAACTAAGATAAGAAAAAGTTCTAGTCAGATTAGCCATGTTAACTCTTTTCTGCCTGGTGCTTTAGTTCCCTCTAGTGTCTATTTGCAACATTCATTGGGCCTCACTTCCTAATATAGGTTTAGTTTTATTTCAGTCATTTCTTGTGAGTATATTATTTAATTACACCTGTTTTTCAAATCTTACAGCAAAAATAACCAATATTCCAAATCTCTGGTCTCCCAATCCATTTAAAACTTTCTTAAATCAAACTCCTCTTTTTTGCTTTTCACCAAGTGTATATTATTTTAAAATTTTAAGTCTCTGTTTAAAAAGAAGGTGAAACTCACCAGGAATCAAATTAAGCTTATCGTTTTGAAGGTCTCTAATATCCACAAAGTGGTTAAATTGAGCATTTCTGAATGTGATCAGAAAGTGAGTTTGGCTGGCTTAGTGTTCTTCTGAAAGACAATACCTTCTCACAGCAAAGATGTCATCTCCCTTGGCTCCTGGCACTCACTGGGAGTTTGGCTTGACCAGATTTTTTAAAATGAGAAATCATATTATCTGTTATACTTACAATACGTTTGAGTACATTTATGTCAGGTTTTCCGGTAGCTGCCTGGTAGCCATGGAGCACAGGTTGCATTTCCACGTTACTTCTCAAAACTTTCATATGATCAGTAGTGCTTGTCAACCCTTCAAAATAGACTAGTTCAGAAAATGGAGTCTTTTAAGTTATGGACTACCAGAATTCTGTTGTTGCTGGATCTAATAATAGAAACTCTAAAGCTTGACAGACACTCTTTGCCTGCCTGCCTGCACATGTTTCAAACAAAATCAAAAGGGAGTAATCTTGAGGGTTATTGTTCACTATCACTCCCACCCACCTTTCAGAACTATGCTGATACTTTGCTCTTCCATTCCTTCAAGAGTATCTCCTTCCTCTTCTACCTGTTTTTACCTTTGAGCCAGTCTTGCAAGGACAAAGTAAAATGATAGAAATGGCATTGAACCATAGAGTCATTTTCTGAAATATAAGCAAATTGATTCTGGTCTTTATTTCATTTGATTATCAGACACATTCAGCAAAAATCTCCCTGGTAACATTTTATTTCATGGTTACTGTGACAGTTGGGTATGTGCAACCTTTTGAAAATGGATGATTCATCCTGATGTTGTTGCCACTCTTTGGTTGATGGAAAGTCTAACGCTAGATCAATTTATTTTTATTGGCTGTAATTAATGACAGATCTAACTAACAGTTCCATGAAGAAAAGTAAGCAGGCATACCTTATATGATGTTTCTTTTTTCACTATGTTCATACATGTTTTTATAATCTTAATGCATTCAAATTTAGGATTTGAATTCAAATTTTAGAATTTAGGAACATTAGAATTTTAACTTTTGAGATGCAGTCATTAGGTATAATTTTTAGATATTTTTAAAAAATTACATCATTTATCATATCCTCATTTTTTTAGGTTCTAGTTTAAAATCTCTGTGAGCCTTTTTATTGTGTGTGGTTTTTTTTTCTCCAAAGGTAATTCATTCCTAATATTCCTAACAAGTTCTCAGGTTCCTTGTTTCAATTTGGCTGATAAAAAATATGCTGATTATGAATAAATTTGAAGTCTGCCCAAACTTCATAGTTATCTTGACTTGCAAATGACATATTCAAGAGCGTTCTTGAATGAGCAACGATCAAAAGTGGAAGAGGGAGTGTTCAAGCAGGGGTTTATAAAGTTGAATACTAGACTGGCTATGATCCAAGAAATTATTTTCTCAAACATGTCTTAAAAAGGGAATGGAAAATGCAAGTAGAAACTTCATGTAAAATAAACAGTAGTACAGTACATCCTTTTCTAAGGCAAGTAGTGGATCCAAAAACAAAGCGTAGGGATTAATTATCTCAATGGATAATTGAATAAGCCACTTTTGGTAAACCCTTGCCAGTCAAGAAGGATACAGCCAATCTGTGGATGATCACTTTTTATTGCAAAACACATTATCTAGATTGGTGATTATGAGTAAATGAAACACGTTATAAACATACATCATGAAAATCATAATAATAATAATAATATGACTGTTCATCACAGCAGGGCTCTCCCTTGCTTTAGGAAGCCCAGAATAATCCAATCCAGATAGAAACTGCTGATAGTGGAGAAGGCGAATCAAGTCTTAAAAAATTATAATTATTTTCTGATGGACATAGAATGAGTAAGCCCCTGCAGTCCTTTTGCCGGGTCAGTTACATATCAGTTTTCTAAACATAGTAGGAATTAATCTAAACAGTTTTTCTTTGAGCCCATCAGTTACAGCCTTTGCTGGAAATCTTAACTGCAGGAAATGAGTGGGAATGCTGCCTTTGCTTGCTGTATGTTGATATACCTCTAAGAGACACGTGCACAACTACAAATAATATAGGGCACTTTATTAAAACTAGGTTGCTTAGCAACATATGAAAAGGTATGCCAGGTTCTTAATGCTCTATGTAGCATCGTATTTAAGTTCGCTTGTTATGGGTGCAGACAAAAAATAAACTAACATTGTATGTTGGGATGTGACCTCAGAACAGGAGAAGTGAACAAAGGAATATTTATTGATTTTATCCGATTTAGAAGCTGCAGACCCAATTAACTCTGGGTTGGTCACAGCATTAAAAAACTGACAGATAGACAGACAGATAGATAGATCCACCTAGTATTTAGGCATGAAGCTGGAAACCAGGAGACTGTGAGTTCTAATTCTGTCTTATGTATGAAAGAGGACTGGGTAATTTTGGACCAGTTATTCTCTCTCAGCCCAACTCACTCCATGGGGGGAAATTTGTAGCAGGAAGGTCTATTAGGTATGTCCTCCGCCTTGAGTTATTTATAAAAATAACAGGCAGGATAAAAATAATCTTCAGCACAGAACCCATTCCCCCAACGTCCTCCCAACAGTAGATGTCCATGAAATATATACTAATAAGGGTATTTTGGAGCTGCAGTCCTTTTGTTATGTATGGTCATGACGTAACAATGTTCATGATCAGGGTTAGTTATTTCTTATTTTTAAACTTAACACAAAGCAGAAAAGTGATTCTTCTTTCTGATTAACAGAACTTGACACTCCCCCCCCCCCAACAAAAAAAATCTGGAAAGTTTTACTGTCAAAGAGACAACAGTCAAATATATATTCTGCATATATGCTCACATATTCTTCACTGCAAATTAGTCAAATAGTAATAAAGAAGTTTAAACATTGAACAAATTATCAAAATTACATTTGGCTAGATGGAATATATCCTGCTGTGCATATTTGAAAAAATCCCTGTAGAACTAAAAGCCAACATTAAATGACAACTGAAGGGATTGAAATGAAAAGGAATAATTTGTCATAGTTGACCTCCAACCACCACCAGGATATACTCAGGATGTGAGTCTTCCCTGCAGGAATATGTGATCATTGAATGTGTACCTTAAATGTCAGGTTTGTAATTTGTCTTTTATAAGGGGCAAAGGAAAACATTACGACTATTTAATTAGTCTTTAAATAAAAATAGCCCAGAAGGAACAGGGGGGGGGAAAGACATAAACCAAACCTGATAGAACAAGAGGCCATAGCCTTTAAGAGGGGAGCAAATAGTAGAGAATAGAGAACTGGTCACATTGCAAAAGAGCCCAGGACCTAAATAGAAAACAGGGTTATAAAGCTGTAACTAGAGCTTAGTGTTATGGAGATGCCGAAGGCAAATAAATGTTATGTTTATCAAATAAAAGAAATCCTGAGCCAAGACTTAAATCAGGGATGTCATAAGATTGCATGACTGTGGGTTCACAGAACTTTGGTTTCCATCTTTAGTTTTAAAGTTGCAGTTTCCCAAACAAAACTGGATGTGCATTTGGGGGAGGGGGGTGCTTCCAGACGCACAGATCCTGCTCCAAGAGCAAGTTACAGGTGTGGCGAGGAAGATCTTTGCCCAGATTCATCTAGTGCAGGGGTGTCAAACTCAATTTCATTGAGGGCCACATCAGGGTTGTGTTTGACCTTGGGGGGGTGACCAGCTCGACGTCACTCATGTTGGGGGCACCTGTGGTGGCCCAAGCGCTCTGCCAGAGAAAACGGGCTCCTGAGCTCCGTTTTCATCGGCAGAGGCACCACGGGCTGGTCCATTGTTTCCAGGGCAGCCCCACAGGCCAGATCTAAGCACCCCGCAGACCGAATCCAGCCCACGGGCCTTGAGTTTGACATACCTGATCTAGTGCATCAATTGTCCCTTTTCCTGGATTGATAATGCTTTCTCTTGGGACATAGGAAGTGAACCTCCTGTGTTGTGATGCCTGCCCTCCGCAACAGCATTCTGCTGGCATTTCGAACAGGCCTGATCTTATCGTCCTTCAAATGGGTCTTGAAGACCAGGCTTTTTCTCTAAGCCCCAAAATAAGTTGGAGTATGTGCCCATACGGATTGAACTGTTGTGTGTGTATCTAATTTTCTTGATAGGACTTTTATTTCTTTTGTTGGTGCAGTGGACTATGGTTTTATTTTTAATTTGTGTTGCCCAGGGTCACTGTTGACTTGGGTGTCCATAGAAATCTAAATTAGAAATAAACAAGCATCTAAAACCCTTGCCGAGATTTATGACTTTTGGAAAGTAATGTGATATTGGGAACAGAGAAATTTTTCTGCATGTCTCTGCATTGAGATCAATCCCTTCAAGAGATTCTTTCAGCTTTCTTTGACTCTTGTTCCATTGTGGTCTGCGTCTGTCTCGTTGTAGTTCATACTTTCTGGAGCGGATAGGGGAGAACTCAGAGATTTCTTTTCTTTTGAAGCATATGTTTGTATAAAACCACAGAGCAAGTTGTGAGCACATTTGTGCACATGTTTTATTTCATTGTGGTTAAAGAAAAGATAAAAATCCCAAGCTAAGAGAGTACTTATCCCCGCCCACCTACCAAATATCTCTGTCTCCAGCCTTGATCAATATTGGATATGAATCTGAGTGTGTTGGGAAGTTTGAATGCAGTTAAAGATAGATGGAGCCAGCAGAGTTTTGCTTTTAAGGTCATGCTTAGCAAAGAATTTTAGAGAATCAAGTGAGGAGGCAGGTATTTTAGTCGTTCAAGAACACAAAAAAACTTTTTTTGAATCACACACCGAACTACTTTAGTAGCCAAAGTGAATCGTTGCATAGAAGGAAGGAACTGAAATATATTAATATGAAAAAATGCAAAGCACCGATACATGTGCAGGAGTCACTTCATCAAAGAACGCTTAAAAAAAAAAGTTTGGTTTGCTTCAGAGTAGTGGGGAACTCCTGTATGGAAATATTAAAGTATGCAAATTTAAGGATCACGAGGAGTAATTTCAGGCAGTTTTAGTAAAGTAAATGATACACTAATACCTATTGTACTTCAGTGCCTCTGTCTCCCACTTAAGATGTAGGTCTAATTGAAGAAAAGTAAGAGAAAGAACCATTTCTTTTTCAAAATGATATTATTACTACTACCGTGTTTTTCAGAATAAACCCAACCCTACTTTTTTGCAGGTGGGTCTAATATTACCCCTACCCTGAAAATAAGCCCGGGGGGATGGGCGAGTGGTGGCGCGGGCAGGGGGGGGCAAATGTCCAGCTGCAGCCCGCAAATACCGCTTTTGCCCTTCTATTTCTGGGCGCAGTGCTTCTGTTTGTTGAGCGGCTTCCCCGAAGCCGACAGCTCCGCGGCCAGCTGCTTTGCTTTTTTCCTCTTTTGGGGAGGCAAACGGGAGGAAAATGGGGAGGGGGATTTTTCTGCCTATCATCCATTCCTCAAGCTCAGCACAGACTGAGGAAAGGATGACAGGCAGGAAAATCCCCCCTCCCCATTTGGTCTCGGTGCACATGCCGGGTCTTACCATCTTGCAGCACGATGGAAACGCTGAGCTTAGGCTCCGCCAGGATGCAACGCACCACCGCCCACTCCATGATGATGGTGAACAACCATCAAGACACCCACTGTTTGGTCCAGATGCCTTAACACAAGAAGGACCTTCAAAGTGCCCAGCATCCCACGCAACGGCGAGCGGTGCTACGGGCTGCCCTGCGAGGCAGAAAGTGTAGGCCCTGTGGAGGTTGGCCCGGGCACTTGTACTTTCGAAGCACGGTATCTCTACACTAAGAAAATCGTGGCACTGGGATTGATGCCAGCTATGGGTTCTTGCAGCATCTGCTGCCCAGGATGCACACGAGCTTCAGGCAGTGTCCAATCTGCATGTTGGTCAGCATGAAGACTTGCTCAGAGCCGGCCGGGGCTTCCACCCAGCTGTTGCTTGCGGCGGCCGACGATGTCTCAGCCGGCTCGATCTTCTCCTCATAATACCAACAGAAGAGGCAGTCCCGGGTGGAGCCGAACTCAACTTGGAACTTGGGACACATGGGGAAGCCGGCCATGAGAGAGCGCGGGAGCTGCACCTTGGTCACTGGTGGAAAGACGGGTCGGTGCTGCAAATCGGCGAGACCCACTACCGCGTGGAGCTCAAACTGCCCACACTGACTGAGGTGCAGCTCCCGCACTCTCTCATGGCCGACTTCCCCGTGAGTCCCAAGGAAAATGGGGAGGGGTGATTTTGTTGACTGTCATCCATTCCTCAAGCTCAGTACAGACTGAGGGAAGGATGGCAGGCAGGAAAATCTCCCTCTCTCCCACCCCAACCCGGAGATCACTTTCTGAAAGAGTTTTCCTCACCCTACCTGCTTCCGATCTTTCTCCTCCTCCCGCATGTCGCGAGATCTTTTTTTCATGAGAAGTTGGAAGGTCTGAACTACGGTGGGAGGTTTTTACCGTAGTCCCACAGACTTCTTGCACG
>JANHFL010002942.1:0-12342 GCA_032468155.1 Oxyrhabdium leporinum | reverse complement strand
AACAAAAAAGTCAATTTGCCTTTTGAAAAAGCACCTTTGGATTAAATTGTAGATGCATATTTAATAACTGCTATAGTTAAAAATTATGCATAGCACAGTGCTACAGGGAAAAATTTATCAGATATAGTAACTAAAGTCAAATATTGTTAGAAAAATATTGGCACTTTTTGAAGAAACTAAACCATTGTTCCATGTATTTGAAGGATTCTAAAATTTCTTCTATGGAACGTGGACTCCGAGATTTGGAAGAAGAAATCCAAATGTTGAAATCAAATGGTGCACTCAGCACAGAGGAACGTGAAGAAGAAATTAAACAAATGGAGGTGTATCGTAGCCATTCCAAATTTATGAAAAACAAGGTAATATCTAAACAGTGTTTGTTAAAAAATAGCTTACAATTCCCAAAAAAACTAATTCATTCACTGAATCACAGAACAGATAAAGGATTGGTGATCTATCTTCTCTACTAGGGTTCCTTCAAATTAAGTTAAAATACTTAAAACTGTAAATTATGTTACTGTAATTTAACATTGGTGAATCAAATTTGATTTAAGATGTAGAAACCAATTTAGGAAAATTGTATCAACACAATTAAATAAAACTGTATTGTTCATGCTCTGGTAAAATACTTAAGGGACATAAGTATTTGCATAGATACATAAATTTGCATAAATTAATGTAAACAACTGTCCGTGATATAACAAAGTGTCTTTGAAATTTAAAACACATAAGGGTGGGAGATCTCAAAAGTTTACAAGTGGTCATGCGTTGCCCAAACTATAATCAATATAAATGTTTTAGAGTCTGTTTAATGTCAGAGAAAAAAAGGCTTTCTTTGAAAATGCTGAAATTGGGATCTGCATTATAAATTGTTGATTATTATTATTAACTTCAAGCATTAGAGTAATCAGATTAAAATACACAGCATAGATTTGCTTGCCTTATTTATGTAGCTTCCAATCAATTCAGCATGTGATATGGTTATGATTAAAATACTAAAATGAGCTGAAAATAGTGAAAGGAAGCCAACTATCAAATCCAAAAAGTTTTTTTACAAGATTATTGTTTATAAAACATGGGTGAATAATATGGTTACTTGATGCCAAAAAGATAAATCTAAGACGCCTGGGAGGGGCGCAATTCAGTAATTCTATAGCTGAAGTGCCATCATGTGCTCCCTAGAAGGTATCTGTCTCATATCGGTGAATGAAAGCACCAAAAATAGGTCTTCCAAAAAGCATTCTAAGGGGTGGTTCTGCATTCAATCCAGCAATGGACTGGGTACAAATGCAGCAAATAAAGTGTATATACTATAAATGAAAAAGCACTTTAGCCATCTTGTTTCCTTATTTTGGATCAACTGCAGTTTCCAGTTAGTTTTCAAGAGCAGTATCATGTAACATGCATCACAGTAGTCTATAAAGAGAAGATAAAAGGTGATTAAACATTACCAGATCACCAGCATACCCAACTACCAAAGGATTGATAGGCATGTTTTAGATGATGTCATCGAAAAACGTGTGAAGTATGATAGTTGTTGCAATATGAGTTTAGAAGAAAGTAGTTATTCTGAGGAACTGGTGTTTAATCACGGCGCGTCTGCTAGCAGTTTATATGTTTGCTTGCTACTCTTTGCATCTCTTCAAATAGAGGCAGGTTAAGAGGAAAATATTTTGCTCTAAATGTAAAAGAATAACAATGTCGTGGCAGGTAGAGCAACTGAAGGAAGAACTAAGTACCAAAGAGGTTCAAGGGGAGGCACTGAGAAAAAAAGTGGCCGATCTCCAGACAGAGGTCTCTGCCGTAAGACTGAAGTTTCTTTATGCGGCACCGCTCTGCTAGCTTTCTGGGGTGGCTTACTTTCCTTCCTTTACCCTCTGCAACGCTAAAGAGCAAGAAAACTAACAGTTCTGCATCTGTCCTCATTCACACCTGGTTGATATGTTACAATGTGCAATCTACTCCTTTGAACACCCAGTATTAGTTGCTCAGCTTAAAAGATCACTACAGTCGCATGAATGGCAATTTTAGCGCTTAGAAAGAATATGAAAGGAAATTGTCACAGCATGATTCGTCTCTTGGAGATGCATGTATTAAGCTTTTGAAATGAATAGTAAACTCTGCCCGCTCTAATTTGAGCTAGCAGAGGTAATCTTGCTTTACTATAAGGTTGCATAGTTTTAAGGCACTGTCATTAAGGGCATAAATATGAATCTTGTGTTGCTTGAACTTCCTGGAATGATGCTTTTTACATATCATGCATGGACACCTTTGATGTCTTTCATAGTGTTGTGATTTATTGCATGCAGCAAATTCAATTTCTAGTTCTAGTAAAATGCATTTCTCTGATAAATATTTAAAAGAGGAATTTTACTATTTGAAAATGTGTGTGGTCCTGAATTCATTGTGTGCTCCTTTCTAGGTGGTAAAAAAAATTAGATATTTTTTTTAAAAATCCCACCTTTATTATTTTATAAGTAACTCAAAGCAGCAAACATACCTAATGCTCCTTCCTCTTCCTATCTTCCCCAGAACAACAACCCTAATTGGTGTGTTGGACTGATAGAGAGCAACTGGCCCAAAGTCACCCAGCTGGCTTTCATGCCTCAGGGAGCACCAGAAGACTCACAGTCTTCTGGCTTCTTCGCCAGCACCTTCACCACTATAACAACATTTGTGTGTTTGAGAAGTTTGATTTGATTTTGACAGTTTCTGAATTTTGTATCTCCCTGTAAATGTTTTCTAGTTGTTATATTGTGTAGGAAATAGGAAACTATTGCATTTTTCATCTTAACAATTAGGTCTTAAGGCAAAAATGAAATGAAGATTCTTTAAGGTCAGGTAGTAGATAATATTTATAACAGAGGAAGAGGAAATACTCTACTTTCTGGCACCTTGATATTACTATTAAAGCTAAAGATAATTTTAAAGAGCTGGAAGTATAATGAAGGATAAAAAGACTTACTACTTATTATTTAAATTCCTTCCATGGGCTGGGGTCAGCAATATGATACCCACAGATAGAAAAGCATATTTTGTCCTCAAAAGACTTTACCCAAAATGATGGAATGAATTGAGATTGCAAATCCTCCTCAGATTTTGACTTTGTTGCTCAATTTTATTGCATGAAATTTCATGCGATTTTAATGTTCTTATATGAAGCCTAGCAAGATTTTGCCATTTTCACATAAGGTTTTAAAAGATGGCCAGCATATTATAAGACTTCAGCTACGCTTCAACTAGTAGCTAATTATCCCCAAGCCTTGAAAATAACCTTGGAAATGAATTGAAACTATGTTTACCAGTGTATATTGCTCTGGTTACACATTTATATTTTATCCTTGCATCTCTTGAGGTCTGAGGAAGCATATAAAGCTAAAGTGAAAAAAAGATGTGAAGTAATAATAATGCAGACATGTAATACATTCTAGTGATAGTTTTCACCAAATTTGAGCAGTTTCTGCTTATTAAAAACCAGGGTTTCTTTTCCTGCTGCTCACTTTTGAATGCTTAAAAAAAATAATCTTATGCTACGACTGGTATTTGGGCCTTTTTCAATTTTGACTTTCCACAATTGTGAGGCTAGTAGTTATAAGAGAAGCTGTTTACTACAACTATATAGTCTTATGGTCTTTCTATCAAGGAGTTTTCTTTTAGGAATGTTTTATTCTCTTTTCCTCAAAAACTCTTTAAACTTACACAAAAGCATGCTTTTTTCAGTTTTACTGTTCCTTTATTCAGATTCCTTGAGCTGGCTTGATGCCATACCTTTGAGATTGCTGGAAATGTGGTTCTAAACTGGAATGAAGCAATTTCCATAATACTTCTGAATGCATTCTTGCCATTTGATAACATATATTCTCATACTTGTTCTTCCTATAGATTGGTCAAGTGAAACAGGAACTATCCCGGAAAGATACAGAGTTGCTGGCTTTACAGACAAAATTGGAAACCCTCACAAACCAGTTTTCTGATAGCAAGCAACATATTGATGTACTCAAGGAATCCCTCACAGCAAAAGAACAGAGAGCTGCCATCCTGCAAACAGAGGTAACGAACATATCCCTAATACCAGGGCGTAATGCACAATGATTAAGTTATGGGGTTGGGCTGTGGAATGCGCATTCCTTCTGTTTTATTTTTTTTTCTTCAGTTCTTCTTAAGTCAGAAGGAAAATCTGTGACTTCCTAGTTCCAAACTTGAATATCTCTTTAAATCATAAGAAAGAATTGAGAAAACAATGAATCTGGTCTATTCAGCAGTGTCCACTAGTTAATCTATAAACGTAGTATGAAGATAATAGTTCTCTCCAATTGTTCATCACTTGCAGCTGGTGACAAACTCTAGAAGATCTCTGATCCCTGAATATTGATAATTCTCATAGCTTTTGATTAATGGAAATCCCAGTCCCAATTATCGACATTAAATAAGAAATATCTGTAATTTGGTATCATCCATAACCTTACCTTTCCTGATGTGATCATTTAGGTCCCAATGAGAAGAAATAATTTATTTTCATCCAGAGTTAAAACTGGCTCTCCATTCCTACCTCTACTTTGTGTTCTTTAACTAGTCTATAAGACACCCTGTCCTGTTTATCAGATACTAAACTTGTTTACATCTGCACTGAAATTAAATCTGATTAAAGTTAGCTGCCTCTTTGTCAGGTTGTGTCATCGTGTTCCAAATCTTCATTTCATGTCATAGTAGAAGACAAATTCTGCTTAATTTAAATGCTCATATAGGACATTTAGAATTGACACTGACAGAAATATGAGATGATTTTACATTGGAAAAGAGATAATTTTATTTTATAACTTGCTGTCAGTCTTATAATTAAATATGTCAAAACCGATACAAATACAGCGTTGAACATTTTTTGGTATTGCTTTTCCAGCTCTGTGCTACATTTTAAAGTCTTGGCTGTATTCTGCTTTATCTTTTATTTACAAATGCAGGACGTGCTTGATTAATGATCACAGTTGGGACCACAATGTTGATCATTGAGCGAAGTAGATGTTAAGCGAGTTGATACATAACTGCTTCGCTCAGCAACCACAATCCTGGCTCTCTTGGTTGTGGTTGTTAAGCAATTGCACGGGTTGTTAAGCAGATGAAATAAGAAGCATGGGGTTCCTCAGGGGGATATGGGAGATCCTGTAAGGCTCTGCTCAGGAGATGAAAATCCTCCCTGCCAAAATCCAAGCAGGATTTTCAACCCATAAGTAAAGAGACGCTCATGTACAGTTTGCGCCGAATCTTCCAGGGTCTCCTTTACCCACTTACCATGCTGACTTTGCTTGGATTTCATCTAACTCTTTTCTCTAGAGCAGCGGTGTCAAACTCAAGGCCTACGGGCTAGATCTGACCCACAAGGTGCTTAGATCTGGTCCACGGGGCTGCCCTGGAAACAGTGAATGACTAGCCCGTGATGTCTTTATCAGCGAAAATGGAGCCCATGAGGGCCACATGTGGCCCAGGTTTCGTTTTTGTCTGCAACAGCCTCCTGCAGCTCTCTGCCAGCAAAAATGGAGCTTGGGGGGGGGGCATGTGCGGCAGGGTGCCATTGTAGCTGAAAACAGGGGCCGAGGGTTTTCGCTGGCAGAGGGCTAGCAAAACAAACTAAAAACAAAACAAAAGGGGGAAATGTTTCCCCTTTTGACACCCCTGCTCTAGAGGCTGGATGAAAGAGCTGCATGCTGAAGGAATTCAGCTTCCCTCTGTGCATGGTAAGGAACTCCTTCAGTGGGACGCAAGAACAAAGCTGAAGAATTTCAGGCTCCATTTCTGGACTCCACCAAAGGAGTTCAGCTCTCTTCCATGCATGGAAGCAAATTCCTTCAGTGGGGTGCAGGATCCTGAAGATTTTGGCTCTGTTTCAGTCTCCCCCCCCCCCCCAAAGGAGTTAAGTTCTACTTGGGAGGCAGCTCTTTCAGCCAGCCCCAAAGATGAGAGAGAGTCCTCTAGGCAGGAGGTAGCAGTTTGCAACCTTCTCTGCCAGCTTCTCCATTGACATTCTAGGGAAGCAGGTAGAGAACATTGCAGTCATATGATCACTTGTAGCTGGTGACAAATTCTAGAAGATCTCTGTCATCCCTGAATATTGATTCTCCATCATTCATCAAGGGCTAACTGGTTGCCAAGCACCTGGATCCTAATCATATGACCTCGAGGGTGATGGTGCGACATTTTGCAATGGCCAAGAGTACTTTATAGGCTATAAAGCACCCTTTCCGAAGCCATTGTAATTCTGGATCATCATTAGATAAATAGTCATAAGTTGAGAACTACTAGTATGAATAAACGGTAAACATAAAATTATCAATTTCATGTTAGGATTCATGTTCTTTAAAAGAAAGAAGTTTATTTAGAGAAGTCCTTTAATCTTGACGTTGAAAACTGAATGACAGGGAATTGGTTATTTGGTTCTTTATTTTAAATATATCAATATCATAATTATAAATGGAAAAATCAAGCATTCTTGCGGCTTTTACTCTAACAATGGTATTGCCATTGGCTAATATGTTGCTTTGACGTGTATTTGTCTGCCATAGATTAAATGTATGTTCTGGCGGGCCATGTGTCCTGAAAATAATACATATAGGTGTGGATAAAACTTCTATTACATTTTTAACTGGGAAATGTTCAATATAAACGTGTGTAAGTGTGTGTGTGTGTGTGTAAGTGTGTGTAATTGCTTCCTTAGGGCTAACTAAAGTTATGTATATTAGCCATAAGAGGGCGCCAGTATATTAGTTATTAAAATTTGTCTTCTGTTAGAATCATCAGAATAAGCTTACATAGATTGCAAATACCTAATTGGGAAACAGTTTGCAAAATACGAAATTATCATTTTCATAGCTATGAGTTGAATTCTTTCTCATCAAAGAAACTTGAAATATCCTAAATTGACAAAATCCTAAATTTCAGGGTATTTTTACATATTAATTTATATTATGACTCAAAAAATTTTTTTAATTCTAACATTAATTTGATTTACAAAATTTACACTTTTTAAAATGTTTAGCCTAACAATTTGCAGTTACCTAATTAAAAACCTTTCCATTTAACAGTTTGAGAAGGGGCAAGACAATCTTCATATAATCTCTTACTGAATATTTCTACGAAGAGTCTGAAAGAGAAAACAAATACTGTACAGGAAATTGTACAATGAAAATCATATGTAGAGAGCTTCTGTGAAGCATCATAATAAAAAACCAAAAATATTGGTCTGTAATGGTATAGCAATGGATATGACATTTCTTAAGTCTTTATTACAAATTATTTTGTGGTCTAATTTTTTATTTTTATTTTTTGCCTTTAAAGCAGTATGGGCTTCTGTTATTTAGTACATAAATATGTATCTTCAGAGAGAACATGAATTAATAACAGCTGCCAGTATGTTTCACATTTGCCAGTGGCCAAGAAATTCAATATGTTTTCTGCATAATGAATTTCTTTGGGGTAATTAATGAATCAGTGATATGAATTACCACGGATACCATTGGATTTATAAATTTACTTTTATGTTTTTATGTGGCACATCTGTTTTGTTTTAAGTTGCCTAAAGTTGGCAGTGACTTTTATAACAGTGGTCTGAAATGCAAAATATCTTGAGCTTGTTTGTTCCAAAAGGCAAATAGGTAGAGAGGACATTGTAGCAAGTTTGAATTTGAGAAAGAGGCTTTATAAATAGGCAAGGAACTTAGGATATTTTTGTAAATAAAACAAAATATAAATCAACATTTATTTTGGAATAAAATGCTTTATCTATATTTAATTTTATTACTCACATGATCCCTTGGCTTACAAGAATATTGTGCCAAATAGTTTTCTTAAAATACTTTTTTGTTTGTTTGGGGGTTTTTCTTTAAAGTGGCAGTTATTTGGCCTACTCCTTACCAATTCAGTTTTTAAATTTTATTTTCTCATGTGAAAATATTTACTAACATTCCAGTTTTGTCGTTTCTGCACATATAAAGTAAATCTCTACTTCTATTTGATATTTAAATAAGATATTTAGGACACTCACTGTGATTTTGAATTTGAATTTTACACATACGGACACACTCACGTACACATAGACAAGTATCCCTTGGTTAAAGACTTATTGTTTAGCAACTATTTGAACTTACCTGTATATCTGATCAGCTCAGATTACAGCTTTTTTATAAATCTCTTTTCCCTGTTTGCCTAATATACACCAAAGAAATTTTAGGAAATAATAATTTAGTTATCGTCTGAACTGCAGTGATAGTAGAGTTCATCAGTTTGATAGTCAAAATTCACTACTGTACCATACTGGATAGGAAGAACATTCAAAGATATAGTTTATTTCAATTTCTATATAATAAGAGAATTTTCGCTGTTCTTACAAACTCACAAAATACAATTTGATAATTCCTTTGTCAAGTTCCTATTCTTTAACCTGTTCCATCCCTAAATCCTTTTCTAACAGCAATTCTTCATCATTTTATTATTTGTTAGTCAAATTTGTAAGGCTGCCCATCTATCAAGTTTAAAACCTCAAAAGTTAAAAAAAGAAAGAAACCCAGGTCCAAAGCCTCTCCTAAAAAACACAAAGTACCTGTGCTACACACATCCTCACTGATGTATCCAAATTAGCAATCGGGTCAGAATCTGGGAGAACAGCTAGGGCTTTTGAAAACCCAGTAACACCGGGGTTGTCCATGTTTCTGGGGGAAGACTTTTCCAGGAACTGCTTCCTATGACCTATGAATACTTCACTGAGGGGACCAAGAGTACACAGATACAATTGGAGCAAATAACCTGGCCCCATGCCATGTAGGGCTTTGAAAATGACAACCAATACCTTGAATTGCATCTAGCAGCAACTGGATAGTTTGGTCAGCCAAAATATGATCACTGGATGACAGTCTGCGGACACAATGAGAAATAAGTATACCTCCCCCCCTCCCCCAAATTGCCATAGGTTAGTCCTTAACACAGACTTATCCGTGCTTAATTGGACTTGTTCCTCTTTCTCCAGCAACTCTGATTCTTTTGTCATTTCACTCTCCATGGTATATCTGAAAATCGGAGACACTCTGGTTGTCTGATTCAAGGCCAACATTGTTTGCTTATTCCAAGATTGTGGCTTCAGCAGAATCATATACCATAGCTATAGGAACTACTCTAAGCTGGATCCATCGGTCACCTGGGGCACACTGAATAAATAGGTCCTGCTCCCTGTAGTGGGGAACAGCAACAGAGAACCCCAAGTCCAACAGGAGAGTTTACTAATTCTCAGTGAGGAAGTGAAGAAGATAAATACAGTACACATGTATCGATCAATTATTTGTTAGCAGTGTTTACTTGCTTAAATGCTTTTTTCTTGTGACTGAATTCAGGTAGATGCACTTCGGTTGCGCCTGGAAGAGAAAGAGGCAATGTTGAACAAAAAGACTAAGCAAATTCAAGAGATGGCTGAGGAGAAGGGAACTCAAGCTGGAGAGATTCATGATCTCAAGGATATGCTTGATGTGAAAGAACGCAAGGTTAACATTCTTCAAAAAAAGGTAGGCTTACCAAACATTGTTTTAAAAACGGAACTCTTTTTATTTTTACCAGAATGTAACATTAGCCTTAGCTGTAAAGTTATTTTCTGAAGCTCTTGACTGAATTTTCTTTGACTCTAGTAACAATTAACATATTTATATATTTATAGTAATGAACATATTTATAAATCCATGATAACTAACAATGATTCCTATGTTAAATTAAGAAGTACATGAATTGTAATCAGTATATGGATAAGATATCCATCCAATTAGCCTCAACTGTATTCACAATAATACTCATTAAACGTGTGGCAGATTCTGCATCATTTGCTAGAATGATTATGCAGTCAGCATGAACATGTGTGATGTTTCATGCAGATTATGCAAATCACCCATGCAGGTTTTTCAAAGAATAGCCTAGGACTGTTCTTTAATTGTAGAAGCAGTGATTTCATATTTATCTGGAGGGAATATTTTCTATTTGCAGAAACTTTTAGCAAATGTGTCTTCCTCCTCACTTGTTTCACAACACAATTGATAGTATCACTGAAAACTGTATGAGCTGTTTTGTCCTTTGATCAACTTGCTACTGAATGATTATTTCTAAGGATAATTTTGTTTTATTTTTATTTTTTCTTGCTACATAACTACTATAGTTTGATAGGGACAAAGCACAGGGGCTTTCATTTAAAAATAAATAAATCTATGAACTTGGATGCTTATCACGTAAAGCCATAAGTTGATACTTATGGAAAGCATGAATTAAGTACAAATTAACTACTATCTTTGTTAGACATATATGAAGTAAAGATACTATATTGCATAATAATCAAATTGTTTTCTTCCGGATTATTTGGGTTTGGGTTCAATAATACAGGCTAAGCTAGTAAGGAATCATGAAATTATAGTTCAAACATCTGGAGAAACCTATGCTTCAAATACTTAATTGAGCAAAAATTGGAATATAAATTGAACAAATAAATAAAGTGATCCTAAATATTTTGAGCAGCTCTCTTTCTGTGGTTCTTCTTTTATTCCAGTCTCCTCAAATAAATGGTTAGAGTTAACCATGACAAATCTGGGAAAAATAGTTTATTCAAGACATACAAGGTCTTAGCTATAAGATGTTTAAGATTACATCTTGAGTATCGTAACTCTTCCTTGCAGTAGAATGAAAAAGAAGTCTTAGTCATTTTTACTTGACTAATTCTCATTAAATTAAAACATTGTTTGAGTATCAATACCAGTATCTCTTTGTTGATCTTTACATGCCTTTCAGTAATTAGTTTAAGTGGGCAGGATTTTGCTTGTAAGAGTGCTAAGAATTCTATAAAACATGTAGAAAGTTGTTTTTTTTTTGCTTACTGTTATTTTATGTTGTTATGCTGACATTCTACTATATTCTAACATATATAAGCATCACAGAACTAAATCATTATTGACATTCTTGAAATTGTGTTAAGACTGATTCACTGAAGCCTGTGAAAGACTTCCTGACTGCTATTTATGTGAACTGTTTGCTAATATTAATTGAGAGAAAATGAGCAGTATGACAACTTGTACAAGAAATAAAATAGATTTATAGAATACAATGTTCTACAGAGCTTGTATGTCTATGTTACGAGTTTTACTCTAATTTTTAGGGCCTCTTTAATCTTCTTCACAGGGTGTGTAAGAGGGAGAGAGCAGACACAATGGATTGATGAAATATGCATGTGGTCTCCATTACTTTTAAATAGCTGAGACAGTTTTACATCTTAAATTGATTTAAATAGGGTATTTCTCTTAGAAAGAGGTTGTATTTTTATGGCTGTATTGAATGGCATTTTTAGTTTGGTTTTTATTGGTTTGAATTGTACATCATAGTTCTATTTATTTTTAAAGTTAACACACAACACACATACATATACACATATACACACACATATATACACACACATATATATATATATATATATATTTCCAGCAGTTTTTTCCAGACATACTTAGAAGGATTTCCCCCACCCTCCATCTCTTGTATAATCATCTTGTATTTGCACTATGACTAATTTGAGGTTTCTACACTACAACCATCGGTCCTCCATCAGTGTGCACACATTTTTTCTGTTTTTTTATATACACACACACACACACACAAGAAATTAAATAGGACAGTAATAGCTGATTAGACATTTCTCACATGCAATTACAATAAATGCCATTCTCTGAAGAAATTCCTGTGTGGATATGTGTTACAGATTTCTGAACTTTGTAATAAATCATTGACTTGGAAAATAGAATTGATGTTTCAATTAAAGTCAGTTTGGGAATATGTGTTAAAATAGTAGAGATTTCCACTTACTTTCTGGTACAGATTCTAAAATCAAATGTTCTCTATATGCCTATTAAGCCCCTTCATATGTATTTTTATTGACTATGTTTCTATTATAGGCCACCAACTGATTAAAGATGTATGTCTTAACTCAGTCTTCCTCTTGTTTAGCTACTGAACTAAAAGGGACTTAGTAAGACTTAACATTAACTACAGTTGAATTAACTGTTCGTTCCATTGGCTAATAAAATATTGCAGTTTCCAGAGAGATAGCTATTCACTTCAGCAAAATACCTTGGGACACTTTAAATTCTTGACAAATACATCATAAACTTTAATGGAAAGGAAATCCTCTAAATTCTAATCCTAACCTTTTCCCAAAAGCCATACTTCTGATACCATTAGTTTCTCTATGCAGAGTGGAATAGAATTAGAATCAGAATCAGAATCAGAATCAGAACAGAATTCTTGGCCAAATGTGATTGGACACGCAAGGAATTTGTCTTCAGT
>JANHFL010002941.1:120311-140802 GCA_032468155.1 Oxyrhabdium leporinum | reverse complement strand
TCTGTTATTCCAACTATATCATATCTGCCTTCATGTATTAGTAGTTCGAGTTCACCCTGTTTGTTCCCCAGACTTTGAGCATTTGTATATAGACACTTGAGATCTTTATGTCTGATGCTGGGTATGCTTCCTACGTCTCTTATTTGGTGTTTGAGTTCGTCTTCCTTCCCACCCCTCTTTACTTCATTATTTGACTTGCTTTCTAGAGGTTTTTGCTTGGAATTAGGTCCTGGAGATTCTAAAGATTGGTCACCCTCCCCCCTCAATTTTAGTTTAAAGCCCTCCTGATACGTTGAGCCAGGCATTTTCCGAAAACATTCTTTCTAATCCAACCCAATTCTTATGTTCATTTGGTACCCACAAAGTGCTTTATATTTGTGCTCTTTTTCTTGAACTCTTCCTACTCTCTCTCTGTTGATAGCATTGTCTTATCTATTCTGAGGTACCAAGAAGGGCTCTGGAATTGAAAATGGAATGATTGCTCTGATGTCAAAATGGGAACTGGGCAGTCATATCTGAGAAATCTGATACGTACTTCTTGGACATGTACCCGTAGTATAAATTGATTAAGGAATGACACACACTTTAACTTCAGATAAATCACAGCATGATTAATATAATCTACTGTTGACCTTCATTTTGAGTGGCTGTTCTAAATGTTAACTGGTGGACAATCATATCTGGCTGCATCGTCCTATCAGTTCAATCACTCTCAGATGGTGTGCAGGCCAAATGAGAGCAGTAATATAGGCTGGACACCTTTCCCAAATAGCTGAATGTACCTTTCTTCTTTTATGTTCCAAGTTCCTTTAAGCTTACCCCTTTCAAGGTTCATTCTTGAAAGAACGGTAGTGCAGAGAGAGATATTATTCTCCCTATGCATATTTGGACCTGTGTGCATCAGACATCCTATTTCTGAGCCAGATAAAACAACTTATAATCACAATATCTGTGTTTACATTAAAACTTCTTAATTACATTGGGATATCTGTCCAACTTAATTAAGTAACTCACAACCTGAGTCAGAAAGATTTGAAGGAGCTCAAAAGAGGCATGGCAGTGCCTTCCCTATTTGATACCCAGGTTGTCAAAGTTTGCATGGAAGAAAACAGTCATTTAGATATCCTGTTCACAAACTGTCCAGGGCAGCCTTCCACAGCTTGATGCCCTCCAGATGTATTGGCTAACAACTCTCATGATCTTCAGCCAACATGTTGTCTAAGGATTATGGAAGCAGTAATCTAATACTGCTGTAGGAAAATCTGATTTGAAGCTTTAAAAGTTAAAGGATGAAAGGAGAATCAATAGATGCCATTAAAAATAGCATTAATGTGTCATAAAGAATATGTTTTTCCTTCTTCTCTAAGAATGATTTTGAATTGACTTACATTTTATACAGAAGCCCATCTGCCAGCAAAAGTCCAGTTGGAACCTAGACTGCAGGAAAAAATCTTCTCCAAGTAAGCAGCAGAATCAACCAAAACAGACTGAACAGCTTTCCCTTCTTTTTGAAAGTCCATTTCCATCTGGAGAAAAACTTCTCTCTCTCTCTCTCTTTCCAATTATCTATTGAAAATAGTTTCACAATCTTAATGTTCCAACTCTCTAGGGTTTTGTTGTGCAATAAGTATTTTCTTTTTATATAAACTAAGAATGTGGTGGTCATTTAATATTTCTGTTTAATTGGCTTTCTGCATAGAAGAGATTTTTGTACATGAATTTAATCATATAAGAAACGTCTTCTAGATCAGATTTAAGATCTTTACAGCTTAGTATAATTTTTCCCCAGAGTGTTTATCCAGGACGCTTTAGAAAGCCCTCAAGTCACATGAAGGGAGCAGTTCTTTATAGTTATTCTCCAACTGCATCCTCTGTTCTTTCATAGTTCAAATCTTACAAGAGTGTGTGTGTGTGTGTGTCTCAAAGCTGGAAAAGATATCCTCTTGCCAAGATGCTGCATACACATAATAAATACATATAGTGATGTACTAATCTGGAGGATACTTGAGTTAGATTATCTGTCAGAAATTTGTACTGAGATGATGACATAAATTCTTCATCAAAAAGAAAACATGAGACAATTCACCTCAATGAAGCAATCAGCATCACTTTGAAGCATTTTCAGAGATCTGCTCAAACAGTTTATAGGCTAGGTGGCTCCAACACATGCTGTGGGATTCCAAGGATGCTGAGACTCTTCTGCCTGGAAGTCCTTCAGCATGGACCAAGGGAGTTCCATATGTCTTTGACATAACATTAGAGGTTTCCCCATCATTTGACAATGGAAATGCATCTACCAGCACTTCCAGACCTTTCCAGCAAAAGGCTAAGAGGAGTGACAAAGCAGAGCAACATGAAGCAATATAGTTGTCTTGTTTCGTTTATTTATTGGTCTTATTTACTGCTACGGTCCTCATGATTTTGAGCAGTGTATATATCTGATGTCTGTAAATCAGCTTAAGAAAAGGAATAACAAAATTATAATATGAAAAAGCACATGTCTCTCTGTACATTATATAAACACCAAAGAACATCAATTGCATTAGACAATTTTTCCATAATAGAGGGAGAAGCATTAAAATGTCCGTAACCTGTTAGAAGCAATAGGATTGAAACCATCCAGATTTCTTACAATTAAAGAAGCCAAAATTCCTTCACAAAGCAGCTTTGCTTTAAGGAAGCTTTGTCAAAACTGAACTTAGTGATTCTAAACCTCAAATCTACAATCACGCTTACAATAAGCCAATGAAGAATTCTCAAGGATTTAATCAAGGATTGATGTCAGAACGTTTTACAAATATATTCTGCACACGGAAACAAAAACATGAAAGAAAAAATGAATATTTAAAAAAAACATATGATACCTAATTTCTAGAATAAGTATCATTGCACCAATTTTATTCACATCTGAGAAAGAAATTAATTTAGTTCTCTTTTAATGCTGTTTTCCTAGTTATGTGTTATGTTCAATCCATGGAAACTCAGTTATTACTCCAAATTCCTGCATATTCAAATTCTGTTAAGCAATTGTCCAATAAAAAATGCTATACAGAAATGGATATGTCTGACAAAAATCCACACAACATGCAAGTTGATAAAAATAATATAAAACTGTAGTATATTAGGATAAAATTGCATTAGAGTGATGTATGCTAATATATGACCATTGGTAAATGTATGCTAATATATGGCCACATTCATTTTTAATAATGTCCATAGAAATAAAGATGAATGTGCAGGAGTTTCTCTGTAAAGGAATGGGAGATGAATGGCCTAATTATAAATGCACATGACTACGGCAAGACAGTGAAACAAGTCTTGAGACAATATTTTGTAATAATGTAGTGCAGGGGTGTCAAACTCAAGGCCCCAGGGCCAGATCCAACCCACAGGGTGCTTAGATCTGGCCCGCGGGGTCACCCTGGAAATAGCAAAGGACCAGCCTGCAGTGCCTCTGCCAGCAAAAACAGGGCTTGCGAGGGCTGCATGTGACCCTCTCAAGCTCTGTTTTCACTGGCAGATGGTTGCAGGAGGCTGTCCCAGCCAAAAACAGAGCTCACGAGAGCCATGAATGGCTCCCCAAGCTCAGTTTTTACTGGCAGAGGGTTGCAGGAAGCTGTCGCAGCCGAAAACACAGCTCAGGAGCCTGTTTTCACTGGCAGAGCACTCGGGCTGCCACAGGCGCCTTGATACAAGTGATGTCATGCTGACCACACCCACCCTGGCCACGCCAATCCTGGCCCCCTGAGGTCAAAAACAACCCTGATGTGGCCCTCAATGAACTTGAGTTTGACATCCCTGGTGTAGTGGGAACCCTTTTGCTAATCCACACAAACAAATAATCTACAGACAACCTTAGCTCACCTTAAATTACTGGTAAATCAACAAAGCACAATCTTTGCTTAGAAAGAGAACAGAATCTGACTGCTTTCAAATGGAATACAGCTTTGGCAAGTTTATACACATAAAATTATATGGGTTATGTGTATAAAGCATTCCACCAATAAGTTCCCAGTCATGAATACTACAGCTCACTCGTTCATTTGCATTCTTCTGATATGAGCATGATAGGCTTTGAATTCAATTTTGCAAAAACCCATTATTTAGCGAATCTAAAGAGAGCTGAAAATCAGTACTGGCTTGACTTTGTTTAAACCATCATTCAGACACAATTATTTGGGAACCAAGACATTTGATGTGTATCAAACCAGATTTTTCATGTAAAAGGCCAAAAAGCAAAATAAAAAAGAAACCTGTCCCCTTGCTCTGCTTTGGCCCCCATAAACTGCTGCTCTTCATGTTGGTTCAGAAGAAGAATGTAACTGATTAAACCAAATGCCGCTAAGCAATTGAGGCAAATCAATCAAGTTGTATTTCCCCATTTCTGCCTTAATTTATTAACTAATATTTTTTAAAAATAAGTAATTATCCCAGAGCCAAATCATTTTGAAACACTTAATATATACACCCACCAGCCTGTCACTTCAATATGTAATATATAATTTCAAAACATAGTTTTTGACTTTGCATTGGCTAATGATCTGTGGATGCTCTAGACAACAAGTTAAACTTAAAATAGTTTTATGGATGACTTTTTGATTTTCTTTTTCCTTTTCAAGGGTAAAAATATTATTGGATTGCACAAAAGCCCCTCAGATATTTGAGCTACTGCATACTGCAATGCCAATGGGCCTTTGAATTTCTAGGAAACACACAATTCTTCATTTCGAACATTCTTTTTTTTATATATGAATGTCTGCAAATTATATTTGATTTAGAAACATTCAAGTTTTTTTTTAGAACTTCATCAATCATTTGAAGTGAACACTGGAGAATTTGAGGGAAACATAAGGGATGATATCATTAAAGAGACTCTAGAAATGATAATATAAAATGACAGGAGAACACTGGTGGGAAATAAAGGGTAAATTGATAACATATTTTGTTTCAATAATTACAACTGTTTAAACTTACAAATCAGTGCAGACCTATGAAAGCATATTTCCTCAATTTCTTTTCCAGCTGTAGAATATATTGGTAGGACAAAAATAATACTAATAATAAACAAAATGTTGACTATGGTAGATAATCTACACCTTGCTACCTAACTTGTACACAATCTGAGTTTTAAAACCAAGAGTCAAAATTTTATATCAGAAAAATCTTAATTCTGCAACTCACCTCAAGCTGCTCTATAATCCAATAAATGATGCATGTTATTTTAGTTTGCGTGTTTCATTCTGGTAATAATGAACACAGGATGTGATAGTAACTCTGCACCAGTAAGACAGAAGAAACCAGCATCCCACAGTTACATTTATAGGCAATACATGTGGATATGGTAAGACTTCACATAAGAGTGCAGAGAAGATATATACACAAACAGCATTAAGTTATCTTGTGACAACAGGAGGTATTTTAAATTAACACATATTCAGAAATGAGTATTCCATTGACACACTTTCCCCAAGATATGCTAACATAAGGCAGATGTTATATACTTTGCTAGTGGATAAGAAGCCTCTGAGAATTGGAAGAGATCTGAACCCCTGAATCCACATAGTTTCATATCATTGAACTGTATGAGTGCAGATATTTTTATCAGACACTTGTCCAGAGTTCAGTATTATACCTCGGAAATGAGAGCATGACAAACTAGTAAGCATGGTTTTTATGGAAGCATAGGTCAATGGAACAGAATATTTTAATAATGGCCATATCATGAATATATTTATGATTGTCTCATTGGGGACACTCAAAACAGATGAAGATATTTCATGTGGGAATGAACTTGGGGATAAAGCCAGAGATATGGTTGAATAAGAAGCAGTTTAACCTGCAGCAGGAATGTGGATATGTAAAGATGACAAGAGATATGAGAGGGCAGCTACCTAGCAAATGGCTAGTACCATTTTCTGTGCTGCGCACCTGGGCATGCTTCCTGTCTGGACTACCTTGCAAGGATAATATCAAATTTGCAAATGAAATATGGGCAATGGAAAGGGAAAATAGCTGTATAGTTCTAAGTCTTCCTTCCTTTCTATAGAGAAGTGAAAACAACTTTTTGCAAAATTGATAAAGTCTCTTTGATCTGTCAAGTAAATGAGGAGCTAACAAATATTTCAAGACGTGAAAAAACTATACAAGTAGAGGTGGGATGTTTTCTTTTAAATTCCTACATACTGTGTGCCCTCTACAGCACCTACCAATCTTGGCTGACCTTTATAAAGCTAAACAAAGTTGTACCTTATGAATTTAGGGGTTGGATTAGAAATTTGAAGATATAGTGCAGAAGATAACAGTGGTAAGTCACTTTTTGTGGGTTGTCAATTTTCATGTGATCACTAGGACGGGTTGCAGGAGGAGGTCTTTGTCTTTTATATGTCACAGTTGCAGTCAAAATGGCAACATTTGATTGGGTTCCTCCCCAATTCAAAGTTATGTCTAACCAGTACCAAACATTTTCCAAGTTCAGCCTATGCAGCCAGAAGCAAGCAAACAATCATCACTGCCTTTCATGTAGTCATACTTTTGGTTTCCAGACCTCTGTTTCTTGGAATTTTGAAGCACTCGGGCAAGAGTTTGGTGAATGAAAGCAATGGTTATCTGCTCAGTTGGTCCATAATTAATGATTTTAAAAGAGTGGCCTTTGTTTCTGTTTATCTGTTCCCTTGAATTTGCAGTTTTGGGAGTTTAAAACTCAGCTGATTTCTCTAACGATGTTGGCAATGATGAACATTCAAAGGCTGTAATCTTTGTCATGTTTAGTCTTTGACTTCTAAGTGTGATTACTTAATTCCTTACAGCTGTGTGCTTTCCCAAGTGGAAGATGGAACCTCTTTGACTAGCTCAGGATTTCTCAACTTCAGCAACTGTAAGATGTGTGAACTTCATTTCCCAGGATTCTCCAGCCAGTAAGCTGACTGGAGAATTCTTGGAGTTGAAGTCCACACATCTTATAATTGTTGAGGGTGAGAAACATTAGACTAGCTGAGCACCCCTGAACCATTTTTTCCCTTCAGAATTTAGTTAAAGGGAGGTGAGCGTTCTTATCTTTATGAACAAATACAAACTAGATTTGTCATTCCATTCCATCAGGTGTTTTTGCATAATATTTTTGCATCTTTGGGCCTTTGAATATAGTAACTATAGAATACAGAGAAAACTCCAAGTTATAATGCAGAATAGAGAGCTGGATTAATCTGATAGTAAAAGTGGCTTCTTTATATCCCATCCAAAGCGTTAGGCTTAAAATAAGAAGCATTGGATTTTCTATCTCCGGAAAAGGATTTTTTTTCCTTCTGTTTTAACACTTTCGTATGTGATTCTTTGTTTTGAATGTTTTCACTACACCCTCAGAAAGTACAACTGGTATTACTAATTGCTATGAGGATTGGCATTGGCAAAATAGAAAATAAAGTCTCTGAGACCAAACAAGATTGCTATAGAAACACAGAGTAAAGTATTGTCAATATTGCAGCATGAAAAACTGGTTGCTATTGTCTATTGTGACTAAAGGTAAGATAAATCAACTTGGGTTGGATTGCACAAACCCAGAGAGCCAGATTCTTAGATTCAGTAGAGGGTGAGTTTTGTTACTAGAACTATTTAGTATCTTCAATAAAAGCTTCTTTACTCAAACCAAGTTCTTGATTCTCCCATAGGAATTCTGTTGTATAGTTTAAACATCTAGATCAGGGATGTCAAACTTGCAGCCTGCAGGCCGGATGTGTCATGTGCTGGCCCCGCCCCTGCTTAGTTTAGCGAAGGGGGAAAAAGTCCCAATACGTCACATGACATCACCATGATGATGCTAGTTTGAAACGCCTGATCTAGATAAATTATTGTAATGGCTTTCATAGACCACTGACAGTGCTGAGGTTTGTTGATGTTAACATGACTGGAATCACCCAGAAAGTCCCCGTTTCTCCTGCTGAATTTGTCAAATGTATTGATATAGATTTGCTTCAGATGACCAATTTTATATTGAGACTATAACTATTCTGTCTTTAAATATTCTATGTTACTTGTTTAGTTGCATCTTCTTTGTAAAATCTATGCTCATTCTTTGTGTTGAATATTTATGTTGCATGAACTTTCTCCTTATCATTCAAGACTGAAACTGTAAAACAGTAATACAATTTGATATTTGTATTACTGTTACTTTTTAATGAAAATCAAAATCACAAAAGTTCATTTCACCTAGTTCCCTTGTGAATAGAATTCAGCAATGGAGGTTAGTTTTATGTATTCTGTTGCGATTCTAATAGCGGCTAGAATCTTGGTCAAACTATTTCCAGGTACAGCTCCATAGATAATTACAAAATCATCATCTTTACTCTCTTATCAATTTCATGAGAAACTCAGTGAAGAAAGATGGGAGAGAATATGATTGATAATACATATGGCTCAGAACAGTGGAATGTTTGTACTACTAAAGTTCACTCTACTGTAGAATTAAATGTCATAATAACTTAAATCAACTCTTTCAGATGCACTGCAAGATTCATTCCCAGGATTCCTAGGTTGTATACAGGTATTAAATTATAGATAAGAGGAAGCAAAAGAACTCTGGATAAGCAACAATTGGGTATGGTGTTTTTAATCCTAAACTCCATTTCTGCATGCAGCACTGAAAAGACCAAACCGTTTTCTTTGATTATGAACATTCATATTTTATTTTTTATTTGTACTCTTCCAAAATGAGCCAGTGTAGAAATCTTGGGCCATGGGGTTTTGTTTTGCGTGCAAGCTTTCCTCTTGACAGAGATTACCCGATACTTGATGCTTTGTCATATAAAGAGCTCATTTCATAAGGCAAATGGTAATATCTGGTATTACTCATATACAAACTCCCTGAAAAGCATGTAAAATTGGAGCAGGGGAAGAGTTCACCCTGGCAGCTGTGAAAACTTTCACTGATACTTCAGCCAAAGCAGATGCTTCAAGTTAGCTTTTACTGCTCCTACAGAGCTGGGTACAGCCTCCAAATTCTGAGTCATTATGGATGGCGGAACCATTGCTGCCCTTGGATCAAGGCCAATTGCTGATCTCAGTAGACATTCTGATGAGTCTCATTTTGGGGTTTGCTCTCTGAAGCAAATTCACATAGAATAGTAGACTCCTTCTAATTGTTCCTAAGCAATCTTCCACTCTTGTTTCAGAGTTTTGCTCATCATAGGTTTCAGACATTTGGTGATTGTTGTACCCTTACAAAGTAGCTTTTCTTTGTTTGGTGGGAACTTTTGATGACAGAGAATCAAAGAGTTAGAAAACCTGAAAGGCAAAAGATTGGTAGAAGTTGTCATTTTGCTCCTCCACAATGTTACTCCTCTTCTTAATTCCCATACTGGGCAAATAGACTACAGTTGTATCTCAGATTATCAGATAGGACATGGTGGTAGATTAGAAACTAATATGAAATAATTAAGGTGGAGGCTGAAAGTGATGAGTATTTAACAATTTTCACCTCGTCCTTCTTTTGAAAGTTTGGACTACTAAGATATTTTTTCCCATAGGAACAAATATTTCTGTGGAGATCTCTCCTTACAAAGTTAATTCTCTCCAATTATGAGCTCTGAATATCAGTGTGTGTGAGAAATTCTAACATTTTCTGATGAATCCATTTGATTTTTCAAATGGTATTTTTAATATTCTTTTGATAGCTGTATTTCTATTAAATAGCAAATATCAACAGTGTAACCTTTATCAATCTAAGACTATTTAAGACAATTTATATTTCTCCATTTTTCCCCTTCTTTTCCTCCTCTTCCTATCAGGTTTTGCTTTTTTCTTTCTTTTTTTTAACTTTTAGCATGTTTTTATTCATTTGTTAGAGTTTTGAATCTACAAGGTTATGCAAAGTGAGACAGCTGATCTGCCATTCTCAAGAGACTGCATACCCAGAAACAATTAGAACATGTAGTATGAGGAGGAGAGTAGAGATTTTAATTCAATACAGGCTATTTTAAAGACTTTGAGCAGTTCAGGGGCAAAAATTTCAATTTTGTTCCCTTACCCGTTATCTTTTCTTTGCAGCCTATGGCTTGCTGCATGGAAATGAATGACACAGTAAACAATAATATATAATGAAACAAAAAACACTGGAGAACTTCTTGAAACAATACTTGAGTTTTAATGCCTTGTGTGAAAAATATTAAGTTTTGTGCTCATTCGAATACTTAATCTGTCAACTCTGAAGCTGGCCTGACTGAAGCCATCTTGGAGGCTTCAGTATTCCATAATGGTGATGAGGATAGGAAGGGGGAAATAGAGATAATTGGGGTTTTGTAGCAAAAACAAAATAGTTTTCTCTGAGAATTAAGGACATTCTCACAGGTGGATGAAGAGAGGAGGAGTGAAGTTTCCAAACAACCGGACATGTGATTGATGTGATTGATTGTTTGGGAAAGGGGGAATTTTTTAAAAAAACTTTTAATTAGATGAAAACCACGGGAATCTTTAAAGTTGGTTTTCACCAATCCGTCCCAATATGATATATCCAATAAAACTGTTCTTTAAGGAATCTTCCTGCCTCGTAGTTCTGTTTGCTATGGGTATATTACTTGGAATCCTGACATAATCATTAGTGAGACAGGACTCCATGTGAGGTCTCATCTTACCAACAGGACTTTAGTTATCAACTGATTACAATCCTAGCCTCCTCTTGTATCCTCATCAGCTACTGGATGTTCATAGTTTTGCAGATTTCATCTCAGTGGGGAGAAAAATATTTACCATCAGGTATTTTACCTTCCAGTGAATTTCATTTTTAAACTTCCTTACTTCTTATGACATCTTTCCTTATCCTGGGTCACTTGATCAGGGTATTTCACTATGTTAGTTCAAGTCCCATCTTAGCCATGAAAGCCAGCTTGATAACCTTGGGCCTTTCTCAGTCCAACTAAGCTCACTGAATTGTTGTTATGGAGAAAATAGCAGGAGGATGGTATGTTGGATATGTTTGTCATCTTGGGTTATTTGTAAAAATAATAAAGGTGGGACACAAATAAATAAAACATTCCAAGTGGTACTATTGTTTGTATCCTATCCTCTTGGGTGAGATGGTGAACAGGGATACCAGAAAAAAAACTTTATTTCAATCTACAGAATACACAGAAAGCAAGTAGGGAAGATGTCCATCTGTTAAGAACTTTAGCAGTGAAAAACAGCAGTTTGCATTGAATCTGAGAGGCTAGTTGTTCTTTACTTATGGCTGTGTACTAAGGCTAGTGGTGATACTGAGCTCTTAAGAGAACACAGATGCTCAGAAGTCAGAAGCATCCTATTTTCTGTTACATAATGGGGCTTGTGTGGCTTAGGCAAGAAGGGGAAGCTTATTTAACTGACATGTGAAGGGTGATTTAACCAGTTTGTATTTCCTGGATCAATATGTCATTACTACTTGCATATTGAACTTACATTTCCAGATGTTTAAAAATGCAGTTCATTTGCTATTATTAGAATAAAATAATTTTAAAAAACCTGAAGAGAAATCCCAGGTGTGATGTAATGTGTGTGTATGTATGGTATATGTATACATTGTATCATACATGCAGTATGTGTGCGTGTATAAAATATGCAACTAAGGGAAGCACATAGATAGTGAATATATGCATATCAAATGCTACTGAGCTCTTTCATTAAGCAGTGCTAAGGCATGTGGAATTGGGACAGAATAATAAAGTTGGATGTTTGAGAAATTGAGGAAACAGTGAGTGCAACAGCTGCAATCTGTGCAGTGTCTCTGTGTGAAAGTCACATGACAAAGATCAATACGAGCGTTCTGCTATCTCTATTGATTGTTCTCCTTCCAGCCAGGCAGTGCTATCAGCATGTCTGGTTAGTGATTAGGTAGTGATAATAGAGTCGCCTTGGATATTGAAATAGCTATCGGTGTTGCTATGCTTGCCTTAGTTTTGACAGTTACTTTGCACTTTTTATTTGGTTACTGCTAGGAAGGCCTGGAACTATGTTATGGCAATATAGCACTATAGTTATGGCGCAACAGGAAGTGACATTGAAGGATGGAATATAAATGAATCAGTCCTGAATTATAAAAGACACCTCTGATGCAACACAAGTAAATAGTTTAGTAATCTCTGATTTATTTTATATGTGTGTGTTTGTGGGTGGATGTTAATCTCCACAAGATAATAGTTTGTTTGGGGTGTTACCTTGTTGTCCACTCAGTTCTTGAATCATCGCTTATAAAATACTTGGGAGTATTTTGAAAAAAATTGTGCAGATACATTTGTTCCAAGTCCTTTTTAATGATAGCAATTCAATGACCAGCTAATTTTTATTTATCATGAAATAGACTTAATAGATTTTGCTCTGGCCACAGATCATTCAATATTTTTAGAACTGTTGTATAATGTATAAAATGTATCTAGGATCAGCCCAGATAATAATTTGGAGACTCGGGGAAGAGTTGCAAAATTTAAAGAGAACTATCCTGTCCAGTTCTATTGGTAGCCTGATATTTAATAAGAGAAAATAATGAATTTATAACCCCAAGAAAGATTAGCTATCATCTTGGAAGTTCTAGTTACAAATGTTTAGCGGCAACAGGTGTTAAGTATATTTTTGCACTTTTACGTTGTAGTTTTAAATTGATCCAGCAACCTGTGAGATGGACTAATAATTGTCAGAAAGGGAAAAATAAACTTGCATTCCTCCTAGTGCAAAGAGCAGGTTCTGAGGATTTCTCTTCCAGCAGGATTATGACTTGAAAGCAAAATCCCTCATTTCCTACTAAATGTTGTCCTGCAGGGGGGAAGATTGAAGCAAGATGTATAGGTCAGGCAGCTTTTATTAATCAACTGTTAAGAATGCTGACATAATTCTGTCTAACAAATACAGCTCTTTTAAACCACATCAGTGCAAAATCAGTAAAGGTATCACTAACTCATCATAACCTGTAGTACATGCAACAATGGCTGTGACTCCTATAATTATTCACCCACTCTGTCATGAACTGCTGCCAATTGTATTTGGTTCTTGTCTGAAGGAGGACTTTATGCCAACCAAACATATGTAGTTCCTTGAAATGAGGAATGGAGTATCCACAGATGGCTGGGATTCATCAGGGACCATCTTTTGCCAGTCACATCTACCTGACTCACTAGAGTTGGGAGGCAAGGAATGTTGTGGTCCCATTCCCAAAGGAGATACATCTGGCAGAACCCAGAAGAGGGGCCTTCTCCATTGTGCCTCTCTCTGGAATATCATCCCCCAGAGATTAGACTGGCCTCCACTCTAACACCCTTTTGGAAGGCCCTGAAGATGTGGTTCTGCCAGCGGGCCTGGGGAACCCAGAGTGGGATGGAGCCCATTAAATGGCTAGTATGAATGTGTGTTGTCACCGGGGTGAAGGGAGTAAGGGGTTATTTTATTATTCTTTTTATTATTCTTATTTCTTTTATATGGTGTCTTTATGTCCTTGTATGCCACCTTGAGTCATCATGTGTAAATAAGCGGCAATATAAATTTTCTAAATAAATAAATTCTCACCACAAATATCTTGTGTCATTTTTTTTTTGTATTCACCATTGTTTTTACCAATCACACATATGATAATTGTTCCACCACTTGTTTGGCTTGTAAATAAGAATGGTTATATTAACTTCAATGAATTGTCAGCATAAAGCAGCTGCTATGATAACCAGTTTGGTTAGTGCACTAACTGGGAGACTACGAGCTCTAATGTCATATTAGCCATGAAAATCAGATGGATGGCAAGTGACTCAGATATCAGGCTCAGGTGACATGCCAGTCAATCAATTCTGATCACAACGAAAAAAGCAGACTGTAAGGCTTCTCTTATAAGTCTTCTTTTTCTTGAATGATGTTACTGCTAAAATCCCATCAAGGTCCAAGCCTAAACATTTGAATTCCAATATATTTTCATTCAGAAACCACTTCATCTGATTTAATTAGGCCAGGATTATAAGCAATCATTTTGAGCTAGAATCAGATTTGGAATTTTGTATGTATGCATGTGCAAAATGCACTCACAAAAATACTATGTGGATTTAATAATCATAATATTCTCACTTAATAGAATAGTTTCTACCATCCCACTATTAAGCTTAAAAACAGTACAGCAAGGGAAGAAATGTAATGGTAATGGCTGATCACAGTGTGGTCATGCCAAAGTAAAGCCTCATTTGAGTTTAGCCTAGCTTCTAGAGATGTTATAGATATAGCCATACAGCTTTCTTGGCAACAATGGAAAACTGGCATGCCACTGTCTTTTTCCAGGATGGTTCCACCACCCCTTCACACACCCATAGTTTCCGTGTCAATTCTCAGCTCTGGCATAACCATTCAAGTGTTAATAAGGCTTTGAGATTATCCACTGTTAACATGCCAACTCTGTATTTGGGGAATGAGGCTTAAATTAGATCCTTCTTTGCATGAAAAATTGACACTTTGGGATAATCCTGAATTGAAAATTGGAAGTAAATGTCTTTTCTGAAGCATTTGGGGTGAAAAAATGTTATTAATCAATCTACAGCTCATTTGATGTATTCTAAGAGAATTTGGGTTGTTTAAAATCGTTGAATGGTAATATATCCAATTAAAGCATTTTTAAAAAAAATTCACAATTGGAAATTGATGCATTAACTCCAAAACTGTTACTATTACTATTACTATAAAATGTTTTAGATAATTCTAAACCAACAGTTAATTTTACAGGCAACTGAAGAGTTCTATATTATTAAGATATTGATAATTTGCCACAACTTTGGAATAATGGTTTGGAATCTCCTATTTTAACAGCTCAATTATCTAATATTTGAAAAATATTAAATATATGACCTTCAAATGAGACTAGTTCATCAAAAAAATATTTGCCATGAAAAGGAGCAGAGGATAGTCTGGAAAGGCTCAGTATCAATGTCATAAGCTTTTAATGTAATATATTTCAGGAAATGTGCACTCATATGTTACATGTTTGGTCAATAATTGTCCTATTGTGGTTTTGTCAGCCCTTCAAGGTAGACCAGAGTAGAAAATGAAAATCATGCTGGCTAATACTACTTTTATTCTAAAGTTATAGTAATAGAAGCTTGCAAGTCTACAGTAAATGTATTTCTCCCTCCCTCCCTTTATCTTCCTGTGAGAAATAGCAGGGATCTTGTCTGAAATGTTTCCTCAGGTTACAGAGAAGCCTCTGTAGACTTATTTTAACTCACTATTGTCTTGGCAGCAGCTCTTCCTCCTGTTGCTCGAGATCATTCTTCCCATTACATACATACATACATACATACACATGCACATACTTATGTATGTATATAGAAAAATGTATATAGAAAAAAGGGAGTAAATGTGCTTTCTTGGTTCCAGGTTTTCTGATCTCTTGCAGGGTGGGCACCCACATCATCTTCTCTACCCTAGAGCATTAAAAACAGGTATCTCAAACCTCTTTGAAGAAGACTGTCCTGAAAGACTAGAATTTTATAAATATCACTAGAACCTTAAATGAGGCTGGAAGCTCATTGGCAACGTGTATACATCCCATTTATTTTATTTTTTTGATGAATAATGATAATTAAAAGGTAGTCAGCTTAAGGCATAAGGAAAAGTTAAGAGGTAATATGTGATGGTCAAATAAATTACAAAGGCAGAAGGAAGCTGGCTCACCTTATGGCTGAGGGAGATACTTTGAATTCTTTTTACATTGTATCTGTCTTCACACTGCAAACCACAGCATATAAATAATTTGATGTGGCATTATTTGAATGTTATTCCTTAGAACAAACTGCTGTCCTTCATACTTCGATTCCAACATCTGAAAGTGTTTTGCCTTTCAAAAGTGGGTGGGGAAAGACAGGAAGAGGTTGAGGCCTATGAACATATCTGAGAAGGCAAGAGAACTAAATAAAGTGCATGAAATGTGGCACATTACTCACTTCAGTAGAGGAAGAAAGGATTGGTTATGTCCCACCTAAGTGAGACTAAACATTTCCCAGTGACAAGCAATATTGTGGCTGCGAACTTTCCGCAGCAAAGTTGTTGAGTTTCATGTTTCATCAGTTCAATGGAGTCTGTGTGCTGGTCTATTGTGGTTCAGTAGTTGTCAGCAGTCAAATAAGCATTGCTCTTTCCTGGCTTAATCAGTCTATTACATTCAGTGTCAAAACAATAATGTCAGAGGAATGATTTTGCTGACACTGTTGATTAGCATTTTACATTTAGCAAGTGATGTTTCTAGAAAATCACATAGTACCCCAGAAAATTAAAAGAACCCACATCTTTCCAGGCCAACTCACAGAGATGAGATGGCATGGTTTGCAATTTGTCAGTTCCCAGGAGATGATGGGTCAGAAGTGCTTAGACCTTTATGAGAAAGTTAGAAATGCTTCCAGTTTGCTGTGCTGTACTTTTACATTCTTTGAAACGGATTTTGTGGAAAGGAATCACTCAGCTTAAAATGATACAGAGAGGCGTTAACATTTAGAGTCTCCCTCTGAGCTTAGAAAAAGGGTGAGAGGTTCATGAAAAAATAATTAAATCAATATTTTGTGGCTTTACCTCTCAACAGAAGAGACTTCTTGGGAAAATGTTCAAAAAGCATATTTGAAGAAAAGTAAAGAATAAAAGTAATTGATCATTAGATTTCCTTCCACTCTGTTTGATCTTCACAGAGACGTCTCTTATTTCTCCCATCAATATCTGCCTTTGATTTTTAAAAGCACCAGTATTCACAGTATGTTCTTCATTTTTTCAAAATATGAATATTATCCTGAAATGTGTTTTCTTAACATACATATTATTCTACTCTTTGGAACATGATTTAACTTAAAGTATACTTTACAAATGTACTTTTTAAGGGGAGAAAGATTTTCCCAAATTGGGCAGGTGAGAGTCAACAAATAATTATGCTGAGATCCACATTTAATTTGGGAAGTTAAATCAAATCTACTCCCATACAGTGGAGATCTAATAAATCTTCACTAAAACCAGGATCGTTTCTATTCAGTGATACAATGAAGAAATTTAGCTGCCTGGAAAAACACATGCATTTTATGTTCAGTTCTTTGGTATCTTTTTATCCGTCTGAATGATGGAACATTTAGTATTTCATGCTGATGGTGAAATAGATGGTCTGAGTCAGTATAGACCAATGAATAGACCAATGGTCTGAGTCAACATAAGCCATCTGTTCAAGTTCAGTTAAGCAAAGTATTTTATATACTACATGAGGTGAAAGAGAATTTATTCTGAGGTGATGGCCAAGCTTCGAACTTTCTCTTAAGGATTACTCATTTGCTCCCTTAACTTATTTGACCCAATATTATCTTTTGAATGGTATGTTGATGGTAAATTCCATCTGTTCTACTGGATAGCATGTGATGTCTCATTTATTTATTGAATTAAATTTATATGCTGTAAAATTTAGCCAGACGTTTGGTGACTTAACAATAATTAAATGGTTTTAACCTATTCTCTTGAGCTGTTCCATATTTTGTAGGGTTTTAAAATTAATTTTTAATAGTGATCTTATTTGAGAAATGATTGATTATATCCTTTCAAAATTTGAATAGGTTAGTTTTCTTCTTGGAAATACTCCAAAATACTCTTGTAGATATCAAATTAATATATACTCTTCCAACTCAGAAATCATTTCCAAAGAACAAAACTTCAAAATATGGGGCAATATCAATTTGATTATTACTTTACAATTCATGTTTTCAGCTAAATGTACATTGTTTCTGAGTGTGCTATAGATATAGTATAACAAAAGAATGGCATGAGGATGGAAGATCTTTCCTGGACTTTTTCTAGAATTTGCTATGTATTAACTATCAGAATATGGACAAATATCCAGTTTTGCAGGTCATTCAAAATTTTATCATGGTTACATTTTCCAAAAGCAGTATGTGTTTGGTTCCTTTTGCTTCCAACCAGGTAGAATATTTTACAGAACATAATTTTACAACAGACCCAAAGCAATTTTCTCCATGGCATGATCTCTGGACTCCAACCTTTATTTGTTCCAAAGGTTTTTCTCTCTCCATTAACGCTATCCTGTGTGATGTGAATGTACCAGTTTTATTTTGCTAGCTTTCCAATTATGCATGTTGTCCTCCAATGGATTCTGTAAAATAGAAGTGGAGAGCCAAGGCAAGTTACCTACAAACCTAATGCTCATATGTGCAGCCCGCAGAGACCCTTCCTATTATTGCCAAATATTAGTGATTATTCTTAGTCAGGAAATATTCAAGAACTGTAGTATAAAGCCCAGATATAGTGCTTATTATATTTGAAAGAAGAGAAACAAATAGAGGCCCCACCAATATGTGCAATATGTCTCTACCTTCTTTGATTTTTATCCCATCTATTACAGTTCCTTTTTCTACCCAGAATGTTAAATATGCTCTGAAGCATGAAAAGATTCCCCACCCTGGTGTAAATAAATAGATGCTGAGAAACAAACCGTAAAAGCTTTAGTGAGAAACAAATGCTGGAATACAGAAGCTGAAAAATCATAGTAATTGAAGCCATTCACAGATTTTGTCGTGTTTATGTTTTTTAATTGCCTATGCAAAAGCTCTGGGCAGTGGAAAAAGATAGTTTATTCTATGTACAAGAAATGGACACTGGGTGCCCTCCAGATGTTGCTGCAGTTGAATTCAGCCTTAGGCAGAAGACTGGTGGTGAGGGATTATGGGAGTTACAGATCATTAACAACTGGAGAAGCACATGTTATCTGGAAACCTACTTGCAGCAACTACATTTGATCAAATGTTGTGAGACTTATTTCAGAGTAAAGAATTATGTGATACAGTCTGTAGCAAACGATTACTTGATAAGAATAGTCAGCAAAAGCAACCTTGAAAAGAATCTGATTTTTAGCACTTGCATGACTTATGGCTCACCACATCTTGTGTCCTGCTGGGTGCTTGTAGCAAAAACAAATACTTCATGAGATACAATAGACAGTGTGTAGGCTGCATTTAGTTTCACGAGTCTCAAACTTCCCACTTCTAATCTTGGGTAAATCTAGCTTGATGTCATTGTTAGAACATTGCTGCAAATGTGAGTAGATATAAGGAGATCTGAGAAGGTTCTACTTAACCTTTTCTGGGATTAGAGTTGCCCTTTCCTTTAGAAGAAGGATACGATTCAGTTCCGATAAGCAAATAAAATATTTCAACTAAATCAAGATGGTCATCATCTGTATTCTAAGCCTGCAGCTGTCTCTCTTATCCTCCCTCTCCCTAAACTATACAAGATGGATTAAGGTATCTCTGAGACCAAACAAAGGACCTGAGTTTTGAGAATCCCAGTGGAGTCTCCATCACTGACTTATGGCCTGACCTTGAATAAATCTCTTGACCTCTTAGTGTTGTAATCTTCCTTGGCTGTTGAATTTGTTTCAAGAACAGGATCTCTCTGGGAAACAGATGCTGCACCAGAGCTGTGCTATCCACAATAAATACATTATGTACACCAAGATACTATAATATAATTCTAGTTGGAAGGAAGTAAATCAGATTTCAACACACCACTTCAAAGCCAGAGTTTGCTGAAAAGTGGTTAAAGAAAAATGGGAGGAAATTATGTCTGCTCTTCCTGAAACAGGTTCCCACAATGAAGAAGCATCTGATTCTTGGAAAGGAAGAACAGCTGAATGCTTTGGGGGGAATATAAAGAGGAGAACAGACAATGAGGATGTGTTTTTGGGGTGGGTTTTTTTTTACCTTTTAGCAGCACTAGGTATCTGGATGTGGGATAGTAGCCACTAAGTACCTTTAGCAGCCATACATTTGTCTCTTCAATGTGTTTCAAACTCTTCTTAGAAGAATATTCTTACTAAAGTTGAAGTACCTTACAATTTTCCCTAATAACAGTTTTTACTCTGAAAAGGGAGAAAGATGAATGGACAGCTGCTACAAGCTCTTCTTAAATTTGTTTCTATTATATCATCCATCATTTCTAAAACAACTTTATAATAATTGTTAAAATTATTTTTAGTATGGAGTTTTGGCATGTCTTAACATATACAGAAATAATATGAACAACCTGTTCAAAATAAATATACAAGAGCTCACTAAATTCTAATGATAATTTCCTTTTTAAAAAACAACTAACCATAGAAGAACACAAACTTTTTATGCCCTCTAGCATTCCTTTTCCAAGCCTGAGGACATGCACCCTACAAAATAATATTGGCTGAGGATAATGGAATGCATTCTTTTACATATGGAGAGCATTCTGGTGGGAATATTTAGACAGCAAGTACTTTAAATTTAAAATTATATTAAAACTGCTCATAATTCATATAGCCTAGCCTTTGGTATGACTTGCTGGCCAGTGAGATCTTTCTGTCATGCTGGCTCTTCAACTGCTAGAATTCAAGGCACTCCACCCGTGAGCCCAAAGATAAGAAGCAACACTTATAGGTGGCGCAGTGGTTAGAGTGTTGAACTGCAGGCCACTCTGCTGATTCAATCTAGCGGTTCAAATCCCACTAGGC
>JANHFL010002941.1:105500-120128 GCA_032468155.1 Oxyrhabdium leporinum | reverse complement strand
TTCGGAATGGGGCGGTATATAAATGTAAAAATAAAATAAAATAAAATAAAATAGCCATTGACTGTCTGTGATTTGAAAAGCAAACATAAAGACCAGTATTCATTAAACCCTCAACAACCATAAATTTGTCCAAAACCTTATAAATCCAACTAAATTGATAGCCATTATTACATTTGATGCTATTGAATTCCATAGTTTAATTCAGGATTCCCCACAGTGGTCAGTATTGCCCCCTAAAGATCAGTGAGATTATCCAAGGGATCATTGTTGTTATTATTATAGTACTATTAGTTAAGTAGTTAACTAATAACTAATAAAGTTATTTTAATATCATAAATGTTTGGGAGTCAATATACAATCTGAAAATTCATAAAGGTGTTGAAGAGCTAAACAGTTTGGAGACTTCTGATTTAATTGCGTGCATCCTGCAGAGAAATGGAAATCATTTTGAATCATTCTGAACTGCTAGCCAGTAGATGATTGCTAACAAAGAGTAGCAATGAGTTGATAGAAAATGTGGGGCAGGTTATTTACAGAGCCTCTCCAAGGACCCAGGTGGGAAAATCTTTCCCGAGAGAAACAAGTCCTTGCCTTAAGAGGAATGCTATTCATCAAGATTATGGCACTGAATTGGCCTTGACTCTCAGACTACTGGGATCTCGTCTTGTGCAAAAGGGCATCTATTCTCACACCTGGGAATGAAATATAGGGCTATGGCTGATTATCAAGGCTGGGAGGAAGTTATTTTTCTTTTCTGTCAGTTGGTGAGTGACAAGACAAAGGAAGTATAAGAAACAAACCAGACAAGAACGCAAGCCTCTTCAGGAAAGGCTGCTCATTCCTAAATTGAAGGATTGAAAGAAGTCTTCAGCTGTAGCAAAATTCAGCAGCAGTTCTGAAGATGTAATGCAATTTCCCTCTTATCTCTACAATGATCAGAGAGGCATTAAGATAATGTTCTTTTCCCAACTATTTGTATTAGTCTCAGGGGTGATAAGAGTACATGGTAATTCTAAAAACACAATTCCGTTCACTTGGAAAAATAAAAGTGTACAACTGGGAATGCGAGCTGAAAATTCTCGGAGTTTTCAGACCTAACACATGAAGAACATCAGTCGGGAAATGCTATTCTAGAGCATATACCAAGATGCATTTGGCATCTTGGCCTTTAGAGAACATGTCAGGGTTTCTTATAAAATAGCTGCTGCAGGAGGGTTCTTGCCTAGTCATAAAAAAGCTACTCACAAAGTGAGTGTGGTCCATCAGAAACTTGGGAAATTTACCAGACATTGAGTATGCTTCCATCTAACACACTGAAATGGGTTTTTTTTTGCAACTCTAACATACTGAAATGCCTTTTTTTTTTAAATGGACAGGCGGGCAAGTGAGCAACTCACTTTGAGGGGTCCAAAAGTAGGCTGGCTAACGAAAAAGCTGAAAGATGGTGTTGTGTTTTGCAATATACAGATTTGTCTTCACGGAAGGTGTGTGTGTGTGTGTAAAGAATCAAGCTGGCAACCACCAAGTATGCAATAAAGGTCCTGTTTTAATGTGCATCATTAAGGATGTAAAAAAAAAATAGGTCTTAGATCACAAGATTATGGTGACTTCTTTACCCCTTCCTCCCCACCCTCAGGCTCCCCTGGCATCATGCCAAATTTCCCCCTTTTTTTAAAATTAAAAGACTCTAAACATTAAAGTCAGGTGGGGGAAGAAAGGGGGCACCACCATGAAGTTTAACCATTCCCTAAATCAATCTATCTTGTAAGTAGAACCGGGATGAGGACTTCTAAATAGCAATAGCTATAGCACTTAGATTTATATACCACTTCACAGTGCTTTACAACCCTCTCTAAGTGGTTTACAGAGTCTGCATATTTCCCCCAACAATCCGGGTCCTCATTTTACCCAACTCGGAAGGATGGAAGGCTGAGTCAACCTTGAGCTGCTCAGAATTGAACTCTTGGAATGAGCAGTGAGTTAGCTCTGAAGTACTACGTTCTAACCACTGCATCACCACAGTTCAATATTATATCAACTGATCTATGGGGCTTTTTCTATAAATAAACTGATATTATAGCCACAGCGATAATCTATCTATTTGACAGGAATAAATTTCTTGTAGAATAACTACTGCCCAGATAAATCTTCAAATAACAGCAAGTGGTTACTAAGCACTTGGTGTCAAGCTTCTGTGAATATTCTGATTACACCCATCTTGAGAGAAGCTTGAGATTCTTAAAAAACATTTGGCTTGCTTAATAATTGGACTATCTTTTCCATAGAAGTCTAGCTATTGAGTTTATCACTCAGCAGAATGGCATGGACCATTTTAGCGGATTCCGAATACTAATAATTCTCACTTTCTAAGCAGAATTGGCCCTGTCTTTAATTCCACCTTCCAACCCTCACAAACAATAAACTTCTTGCATATTACAACATTTCTTTAAAAATTCTCTACTTTTCACGTTCACTTCCAAAATAGGAAGAAAAGACTTTCTTAATTTCTATTTAAATATAATCAGTTTGTACAATTTGAGCTCATATGAAAACTAAAACTAAAATAATACTCTCACAGTGAATTCTCCCTTTTACAGTATTTTACAATGCAGCTGTGCATGTAAAAAAAAAAGAATTACATACAAAAAGACATAAATCAGGAGAAAATATGCACAACACCAAACACGATGTGTACAAAATTAGGGCCAAAAGAGCAGACACATAAAACATTCAAAAGAATACTGCTTTCACATTTGTGCAGAAACAATGAGTCTCCAGCATTCTTTGTGGGGTGTAGGGTTCCAACATCCTAGCAAACAGAGGAAGTAGACTTCATATTGTGCATCTGATTTTCTGAGTCACCCATCATTCTGACATCTCATAGACATGCCTCCAGGATGTATTAAAGTACTATGGGCAAAACTCCATTTTAAGTTTGGATGCACTAATTTAGACTATTTTTGTTTGCTTGTTTGTTCCATTCATATCATTTCTGAAGCATTTTACAGATTAATACAAACAATATAAATCCTCAGAAACTGTGGCTTCTCCATTTCTGAGGCTTTTTAAGAAAACCAGTAACTTTCAAGAATTATGTGATTGGTTTTCTTGCATATTGCAAAAAATTGGGTGGATAAATTTGTGGTGCTCTTCAGATCCATATCTATATGATTCTATGAAATACTTAAAAATATTTGGGTTGTAGACCCAACTAAAAACTTCACTGAGAAGTTCTACTCCTATCAAAAACCTTCTCTTTCCCCCAGCATTTTTTCCTCCCAACACTTTAATATTGATTCATTCTTACTATTTGTTTGCAGAATTTGTATCCTATCCTTCTTTTAAAATAAGTAGAAGTGATCCACCATAAAACTGACCTATCTATATGATAAATGCGGTAAGATATATAAATATCAAATAATAAAATTTATTATTACCGCAGCTAGTACATGGAAATCAACAAAGTGAATAAATGCCAGGCACAAAGAACTGAGAACAACTGCTAAGTTCAAAACACTGAAAACTTTATTATTGCTACCTAAACACAATAATCTGGTCAACTAACAATCAGTGTCAAATCAGTGCTAGAGAAGGGCCATTGGAATTCACGGGCGCTGGACTTTGGCCTCTGGTGGGAGTTCAAAGATTCAAAATAATGATACATTTAACTCTGCTGTCCAGCTTAGCCTTGTCATCTCCTAAACACTTCAAATAGAAACCCATCTCATCTATATGGAAAGCTTGTCCTGTATGAAACAAGGAAAACACTGCTCCAAAACAAGTGTCAGCAAGCTGTTACGTGCTTCTGTCTAGCATTCAAGCACTATGTCTACATGGAAAGTGTTGAATATCAACTGATAGTAATGGAAAGATTTCTCTTTTGTGAGCTGCTCTTCCCCCAACAAAATCAGGCATTGGCTCCCAAAAATGCTTGTCTGGGATCCTTTGTTGTGTAGAGTTGCTGCTGAGATGGAAAACTTCTGAAAATATTATTCCTTGGACTGAAAATTACTGGTAATAAACAAAAGGGAAGCAATCTTATATGGTATGGACTTTGTGACTTTTTAAAAGAACATGCAATTACCAATTAATGGGGGAGAATTCGGCTTTCTGAATCTGGAATTATAACATCAGGCCTACCTACTTTCAAGTATTAAATACTGGAAGCCCACAATTCTTGTTAACTTTCTGATTTGGGCAACTCTGGAATACACATATATAGCACCTTTGGCTGGACAGACCAACCTATAGCAAAAGGGTTTAAATACAATAGAACTCTAGTATCTCTGGAAACAATTATATCAGTTAGAAAACTATAGAATGTAATAATTAAAAAAATATCCATTTTCTCATGCCAAATTGACTTTATAAGAAAATCCAATCTTAAAAATTGAATAAAAGGTTGTGATATGGAAAAACTGGATGAAAGTGGGATATTGACTTTGACCCAATTGATAAATGATGATGAATTTTAACATATGTTGTGCTTTCAGATGTAATTATGAGATGTAACTCAGTGGCAATATTTACAGCTACAATATCTGTTAACATTTGTTACTTGATATTTGTTCTCAATAAATGTTAGGAGATGAGAGGAATAAAGAATTAGAGGTTTTTATATTGTCTAGACAATGGGAGAATGTTTTAAGAAAAGTCTTAAGGGATTTTAACCTACAATTTATACAACAAAAAATAATATTTAGAATTTATCAGACTCCATTATGTTTATATAGAAAATAATTGTTTAGCAGAGCATTTTGTTGGAGATGTAATAAGGACACGTTTTTTTTTAAAACCCATGTTTTTACAGTGATGCCTACTAAATTTGGGAGAAAATAGTGGACTGCATAAATGTGACAAAAGATAAATTTTCAGAGGATACTATTCCTTGAATTCGATATCTAGTGTATTCTCCATGCTCTTATTATATCTAAAAGACTGATAGTGGAACATTGGAACGATAAATGTATGGCCCCATTTACTCAGTGGATTGAAGACCTAATTACACTTGCTACCCATGAGTTGATAACCTATCCTGTAGATGTAGAGTTTGCATAAATAAAGAAATATAGGGCTCATTTACATAATGTACAATATGTTAAAATGGTAATCATACTAATGTACAAATACATATACATATATATACTTTCTGCTCTTTAAGCTCTACAAAATGGTAGAGCCAACTACACTATGCATGTGAGACATCTGTAAAAAATCTGCACTCTTTCTACTTGAAGAGGCATGGAATACTTAACTAGGCCCATTATTGTGCTAATGAAATATTTATATTTTGTACCACAACGCTGCCGTTCTATTTTTTCTTCCCCATGTGCTGAAAGCCTGCTCCAAATCTGCTGTCAGCCCCATTAATTACAGCTTCACATCACAAGTCAAATAAAAGCCATTAAAAAAAAAACCAAAAAACCAGCTCAAATGGGGAAAAAATATTTCCCTTCTCTCTCCATTGCGCTTGAGAATTTTCTTCAAAGTAGCAGCACAACAGATAATACATTTATTGGTTAATTTATCCTGAAGGTTCTGGCTTTTGGGATTCTTCATAGTGAACTATGTCCGCCTCTTAAGAAAAATGGGAAATAGTGCCAAGATGAAGCACTGATCATTAGTAAAGGTTTGCCAGCTCACAAATTAGAAACAGTATCTGGACTTGGGATTTGGAAGGTGTTTCAGAACAGGAAAGGAAGTGCTGAGTTTTCTCTCTGTTCCATCTGTCAGGTTGGAGTTAGCTGGTAAAATATTGCCATCTAGTGATGTCCTTGAGTATGACATTAAGGGAACTAGTGAGAAATGTCAGGATTTTTAGATGAATTTGTCCATTTTAGGCTTCTTGAACTTTTAACTAAGATTAAGGTAAACTAAGTTGAAATATACCACTTTTCTGATCAGTAACCTTTTGAACATTAGGAAGGTTTCAGAATTTTGGTCTGAAATTAAAACAGCGGTTGAAGATGATGTGCCATCAAGCCAATATCAATTCTTACAGATCATACAGATAGATTTTCTCCATGACTATCTATCCACAACCTTCTCTTTCAAGTCCTCCAATTGTAGACCCATTGCTACTGCAATTGACTCTGTACATTTTGTTGCTGGTCATCCTGTTCTCTTTCTTTCACCTTTTCCAGGATTATAGGTTTCTTCTGAAAGCTAGGTCTTTGCATAATAGATTTGAAGTTTGATCACTTGTGCAAGTGAGAATGGATAGATTTGTTTGCTTTCTTGGCTACCTGTAGTAGTCTCTACAGACTTTTCTATCACTAATGTTCAAAAATGTCGATACTATTACTATCCTGCTTCTTCAAAGTCTCTACTAAAACTCACATCAAAATATTTGTACATTTGTAAGAAATACATGGTGAGAAAGAGGTCAGTTTCTGGGAAAGCCCAGGAAGTTAAGCCTCATGGCTGATAGAGAAGACTTTGAAAAGGGCTGAGATATTTTGACATCCTATTTAGGAGCTTAGCATATTAGCAACCTGCAAAAAAACTGAGAATAGGGAAAATATGGCAAAAATAACAATACCCTCAGCTGCTTTAGAGCATCTTTCTTTCAAGGGAGAAATCTTTATCAGCAAGAAACAATTAATCCTAATTGGTTTTCAGACTTAAATCCTCCTGCATAATTTTGTGATTTTTATGTAAGTCAAAATGTGTTTATTTTTATAAGCTATATTCTTTAATCAATATGTTTAATCAAGAATTACATATGTGGCATAGACTAGAAAAGGAAATTTATCCTATCCCAGATATGTCATGGCAGTTGTGTGATATACAACAAGGGAAAGGGACAACAATCATCCATTGGTGCCATTTCTGCCATCCACTCTTTTCTACAGCTGTTTTTTTGTTTTCAACACAGGACCAATTCTGGGAAACCTCAAAAATTACTTCATCAGTAGGTAATGTTTTTGCTATCTGGAGCAGACCTAAAATTATTATTTTTTCCAATAAAACATTTCCAATTTAATCCAGCCAGTTTGCTTACTGTAGTGCATTTTGAGTGGAGCTATGAATAAAATTATCTGACTATATATTAAGAGAACTCTAAAATGCACTGACTGCCAAGGTGTTTCAAGATTAGCTTAAAAAGCTGATACAGTTAAATCACAAATGCGGTCCATGTTAAAAAGGTGTTAGGCTCTGTTCTGTGGTCACAATCACCATCTTGTTATATTTTAACTAGCGTGTGCGCATGGACACACAGTGTTGTCCTTAGATATGCTTGTGGGTTTAAGTACTACATAAACAAAAATAATTTTCAACAGCATGTTATTTTCAGATCTGTTCTAGAATGCTTTCAAATATAAAGAAAACAAAAAAAGCCAACTTATATTTCCTTTCTGAAAAACATACCATTCTTCAAGGCTGTGTGTGTGTGTGTGTGTGTGTGTGTGTGTGTGTGTGTAGTAAAAGTACTTTAGTTTTTGATGAAAGAATGAAGTAACTGGTGTTCTAATTAGATCGACTATGATCTAGTTAATTTAAAAAGTGTATATCTAACTGCAGATTACATTTTTCCAAACAGTACTTCTTTTTGCAAGTGTGTTCCATCATAATTTGTAATAATTTGAGGAAAAATGATTCAATGCCAAATCAAACCAAAAAAAGTAATAAATGCAAAGATTCTTATTAAAAATTTGCAATTACTACTACTACCTCCACAACTACTTTTACTACTAGCAGCAGCAGTAGAGTAAGAGATGAGGAGCTATATACATCAATTAAGTGAATAAATATTCTGGTAAATATTTGCTACTATAGTTTCCAATGTAACCCCATTTGTCTCTTTATAATAATAGACTTGTAGGCATATCTGAGATCTGGCTGTTAATAAAGATCACTCTTTCGCATAAACCCTGTGCATAGAGTATATGAAAAGATTGATCAATATTTCAATATCTGTGAGTTTGCTCAATAGAAAAAGAACATCATAAGATATCAGCTGTAAGTAATTTTTAAAGTACCTCTTAAATAGTTGTGTACTCATGTTTTAACAATGGTAAGAATCAATAGCATGATAGAGGAAACTGTGGTCTTCCAGATGTTTTTTGAACTATGGATCCCAACTCCTTTACTGGTTGAGACCGATGGGAATTGGAATCCAAGAACATCTGAAAAGCCACATGTTCCCCACCCTATTCCATAATTAGTCACAAGAAATCAGGAAATCACCCCTCCCCAAAGAGAATCAGTGGCACATCCAAATTTGAAATATTGTTTAAATGAAGAAGTTAATCCATCAAATATAGATGGCTAGCAGATGCTTGGAAGGAATGCAGCTCTTGAATTATGGCTCCCTGGTCCTAGCAGGCAGAACATTCTAGACTTCCGCAACAGAGACTCTTTTTTTATATTAGGTGATACTTAAATCTGTGGTTTGTAATTCAAAGAAGTGGGAGAGAGAATCACCATCTTTTCTTCACCTAATTCTGATGGGAGCTATTTGTTCCGTTTTAACACCACACATACTGTAAATCATCTTATTTAAATGTATGTTGGAGCATAGTTTTAAAGTCTAACGCAAATAAAATAAAAACAACAATAAAAAGAACTGATTCATCCTTAAGAATATGTAACAGAAAGAGATAATTTGCAACCCAGGTATTTAAGTGGTACATGGGATTTGCAATAGCTACCGAGAAAAAACCTCACTCATTCAAGATGTTTCTATCTCTGCTGTTGGCAGAGATCCACGTTTTCAGTTTGCATGCTGAACTGCATCCAAACAAACGTTCATGCAAGATGTTACAAATATAGATGCCAAAATAATTGTTTCTTATAATAAGTATCAGATTGGCCAACAGAACAAATAACCTCCTTCTAAAAATATTCTATGCCTTGTTAGGTTCCTTAGATTACAAAAAAAGAAAGAAAAAAAGATTAAGCTCTGCCAAAAAATGTTGGGTTTCCTGCTGTGGGATATATATATGTTACTGTGGCACACAGTAATTAAATCTAAGCAAAGTTTAAGGTTCTATGAAATTATCCATATTAGTAAAAGTGGCAGTTTCAAAGTACTACAGTATTTGATTTTTGGTGTAACAGTTACCCTTCCAAAACAAAAGGATGAATAGGAAATGCTATCTTTCTCTAGTTCATGCATTTCCTTTTTATTTGTTTGCAGCTTGTTCCTTATATAATCTGCCATTTCTTATATAATCCAGTTCCAGTTCAAAGAATTTCTCTGTTGCACAATCCTAGCTAATTGAAAATGACTTGATATACGTGCTGGCATTATAGTACATGCAGTCTACCTAAGAAAACAGTATTTAATTGTTACTAAAAGCAAATTAATCTGACTGGAGAGGAGGAAAGTATAGACTGATAATGGTATCCTGCTCTTTGCATTTGTTGTTTGTAGTATTTTCTCTACTGAGTGTGAATCCAACAGCACTCCCCCCATGTAGTTAGTTAATAAGGAAATGCCTATCTGGTTGTGTCTTCTTCAATACTCTTCCTCCAGATGTATTCACTGGTTTCAATGACTGCACATTTCCTTCTCCTGTAGAAGTTTAAAAAATAGGATTTCAGCAAATGTGTGAGATCAGTGACTTAGAATTCATTTCAAGCATAAACTCAGTCAGAGGCCTAAATAATCCTATATTTTCACACCTTTGTCCTTCTACAACTGAGGTTGGTGAACTATGGGCCCTTTTATGACTTGTGGACTTCAACTCCCAGAATTCCTGAGCCAAGTCATAAAAGGGCCATAGGTCTCCACCCCTGTTCTACAACATGAGAGACAGGCACTGGCATACCATAAAACGCTATAAAGATAAATCTTGTGTTGGAGTTGAAGGAGGCTGAGAAAATATGCAAAATGTACAAAAATACTTTTATATCAGATTTTGTTTTCTTTCATATTTTGTTTATATGCTCTAATTTGGATAAAGTTTTATTTACAGTGTAAATAAAATTCAATGTTATATTTTATTGTCCCCTTGTCATATTCTTTTAAACACATCTGTCACATAGTGGTACTAGAACAAATATCGGCAGCCATTCCTGGGGGGGGGGGTACCATTTTCCCAGAATACTCTGATACGATGTTGTTTTGAAAGACTTTTTCTCCAACCTGATGTTTCCCAGATATATTGAGACTGCAACCAGTGGCAGAGCTATCCTTGACTCATTCTGCCAGTGGGTGTCCAGCAGGTGGGTTCATTACTCATCAACCCTGGTGGAGCGGGGAGGAGTTTCATGTTCTCCTCATAGCTCTTCATGACTGTTCCTAGAGGGTACGGATGAAGTTACCTAGTCATAAAGGTCTTCAAGTAAACAACCAAGCTTAGAGAGTACCAAGGAATTCACAATTCAACTCCGAGTTACACATAGTCTCCTCCATTAGAACCAGTGGTGAAATCTAGCGGGTTCACACCGATTCAGGCGAATTGGTAGGGAAAATTATGATTAGTTCGGAGAACCGGCAAATATCACCTCTGGTTGGCCCAGCCCCTGCCTGTCCGCTCACCTCTTGTCCCTGCCCACCCAATCACTCCTCATCTCGCCTCCCCACTCCAGCATAGGCTTAGCAGTCTGTATAAGTTTACCAAGCAATTAGTCACCACGCAGTGTCTCTGCCTGTCTTCCCACGAGAACGTGCCTGAGGCCCAACTGCTCCTGGTCTGCCTGCCTACCTGCCTGCCTGCCTGCTTGGGTAAGTAAGATGCTGCCTCCGCTTGCTTCCCTTCCCACCCAGCACTGCATCCCCACCTGGCCTAGCTAGCTGCCCCCCATGGTCCCTGGAGCTTGCCTGCCTCCGGCTGCCATTGCCTCTGCTTGCTTCCCTTCCCAGCGAACTGGCAAATACTAACTCTGGCTGGCCCCGCCACTGCCCGCTCGCTCATCAGCCCAACCTACTTGTCGGCTCACCGCTTGCCCCGTACTGCCCTATATATCTCACCTTTGCCATGTGACCCAGCTAATCTCTGCACCTTGCCCGCTCTGCTCACCAAAGGTAAGCATGCCACCAACTCACCCTTCCCGTTGGGTCGGGGCCCGGGAAGCCCCAGCTCCATCCTTTCTTCTGAGCCTCCGCCCAATCACCCTTCGCCTAGGCCTGGTCGGGGAACATGCCATTCCCCGGCTCCTGCCTTGCTCTGTCCGGAGCCTCTGCCCGATCGCCCTTAGCCTAGGCCAGGTCAGGGGAACCATCATTCCCATGCTCTGGCCTTGCTTGCTCCGTTCAGAGCCTCTGTCCGATCACCCTTCGCCTAGGCCTGGTTGGGGAACATGCCATTCCCCAGCTCCAGCCTTGCTCCAGCTGGAGCCTCCGCCTCCATGCCGCTGCTCCCCTTTGGCCTCAAGCTACAGCTCCCCGCGAGCTGAAGCAATTTATTCGGCCTGTGGCTTGCAGTGGTAGGCTGAAGGGTCACAGGGGGTGCAGCGTGGGTGCAGGTGGGCCGAAGAGGTTTGGGAACGGACCAGATGGTTCTTCTTACCTTTAAGAAGATCCATCTGGAAAGCGTTCCAGCGGAGATCTTGCAGCTGCTTCTTCCATCCCTTGCCAAGCCTCGGTCACTTGCGGAGACACTCCATGTGCTCTCCAGGTCGGCAGCTGCTTTTCTATGCTGCTGCTCTTGCTGGGAGAGCATCTTGTGCAATTTAACAGCTGTGAGCTGCTGCTTTAGGTCCTCTAAGTCCCATCCGGAAAGCGCTGTGGCTGAGAGAAACAGCATTCAACAGTGCTGCTTCTCTGCGTCACAGCGCTTTCTGGATGGGACTTAGAGGAAAGCAATGGCTCACAGCTGCTAAATTGCACAAGACGCTCTCCCAGCAAGAGCAACAGCACTGCAGAGAGAAGCAGCTGCTGCCCTGGAGAGCAAAGATTGAGTAGAGCAGGCCCCAAAAGGCTGCTCGGTCGAGCCTTACCGCGTGGCTGAAGCCATGCGCATGTGCAGAAGCCTTGCCATATGGCTGAAGCCATGCACATGCACATAAACCTCATTACATGCATGCACGGAAGCCTCATCGTGTGCATGCGCGGAAGCCTCGGTGCCCCACCTTGCCGTGAGTGATGTTGAGTTGGCCATGCCTACTCAGTCACATGACTCCTCACACACACCAAGCCATGCCCACCAAGCCACGCCCATAGAACTGGTGGTTGTAAAGTTTAGAGTTCTCCACTGATTAGAACTATCATCAGTGCATTGATAAGGTAATGACATATTTACCCGAAAAAGGCCAAGCTCAGAGAACTTCAGGAACACAACAGCCCAACCCTGAGCTACATATATTATCCATTACTGCAGCTGCTATAAATCCCTGAAAACCTGGATGCAGCTCTCTCAAAAAAACCCCAACTTCTAAACTGTCATTTCATGGTATTTTAAAATGGCTTTATTTAAGTATCATTATACCACATCCCAGTCCCTAAGGATTCTGTATAAGTATAAAATCAGAATTACAAAGAAAAACTATGGATTTCCAAGTACTTTCCTACACAAGACATCACGTCATAATCTCATGCCGAAATAGAGAAATCTGAAGTTGTTTCAGGACAGGCTAACAGAGGAAGGACCATATTCACTTTTGGGAGAAGAAGAATGTTCTGAAGGAGCAGGCCTATGGAGAAGGCCTATTCCCAAACCTAAATCAATCACCTAAATCAATCACTGATTTACTGGTTTCATGGCTGATATTCTTAGTAGGATTATTCTAGATGACGAGAGGCAGGGAGATTCAACTCTGGGAAGGGGTTACTCAAGATATTTTTGCTTTTTGTCATACTGTAATTTCCTGTAAAGGAAATAACCATCACTTGGAATTGAGTCTGCAAGCTTATAGGCAGCCAAACTATTGATTCTGAAATTAAGATTATTTGAGACTGACAGGGCTGGCCCACCTATAGCCAACATGCCACAAAATAATGAAAAGAGAAAATTATTCAGTATGTGATTGCACTTGATCATGAGAACTGTATTAAATATCATATTAACTACACTATATCTAATTTTAGTTTAAATGTAAATATAAACAGTAAAAACAGTTGATTCGGCTTTTATCTGATGCTCCAGCCACAGTGTTTAGGAGAAGAGCTCTTGGTATCATATTCAAAGCCAGTTTTGAGTGCCTGATCATCGTCAAAAGCAAAGGGAGAAAAGAAATAGAAGACCTGATTGGTCTAACTCAGGTTTTGGCTCAAACATGGTTATGCTAAACCCTTCTCTTGGGCCGCAAAATAAACAAACTTATCTCAATTGATTTCTTACTGGAAAACAATCCCCTTTTGGTCATGAGTTCTTAATTGCATTCATGCAGAAGGCTTATCTTACAAACATACAAGCTTGGTTAGCCTACGTTTTCATTGTTGCTGTATATGAGCTACAAAAGTACAGTATGACCAATATAAAAAAACTTTAGCATTCATTGAAAATGTCTCCCAGCTATTCCTGAAAGCATTATTATGAATTACTGCTGTCAACATATTAAAAAAATACATATCAAAAAGCTTTAGCAACAATAATAAAAGATAATGCAAACTGAAAAGAGAAAGTACATGAAACTAAAAAAGAAAGCACAAAGAGAAAGAGAAAAGAAATTAAGGAATTAATATCCTATCCTCATCACAACAAATATAAACAGTTTTACTATCTCTTCACCTGCTCTTAGTTAATAAATATAAAAAATTTTATCCTATAACTCAAGTCTTCACTATAAGCAAGTCCAGTAAACAGCAACTTTTCCAATGCAGGTGCCAGCAAAAAGTCTAAACAGAGCCCTAAAATAACCACATAAAACTTATCATTCCATAGCTTAACCCTTAACTGTAATAAGCAATCCAATACACAATATATTTTCTAGTCCAGATGTTACCAAGTCCGGAAAGAACCTCTCAGAATAATAACATTTCCCATTTTAACCCTAATCAAATAAGCTATAAGTTTATGTTCCTTCTTGCTCTTTAATCCAAAGGCGAATGTTATGTTCTTTGAAGGCTTTGACAGCAGTTGGAGCAACAATGGCAAATTCTTTCATCTCCCAGTTCTTCCACTACCTAGAGTCTGCTGATTGTGAGGAACAATCATATGGAGTACAATGTGGGTAATCTCACATCTCGCTTTCTCCAGAGGTGATCAAAAGAGCCAATCTATTCATCAGCTTCTTGTTCTTAACTGCAATATCAGTTCTGTAAAATGTGGAGTCATCTTCACTTTGCTATTTCTTGTCCAGAAGTCACTAACAATCAGTTTTGAAAAGGAACCACTTGACAAAATCTTTTAAAATTACTTAGCAGAAAGATAGAGTGAACATTAAGTTTTCCTTGCAGGACCTTAACAGAGAGGTGAGTTGAAGAAGAAATAGAACCTACCTAGACCTCATCCTGGTATTAAACATAAGTAAGAAATAATAGAACAATAAATGCATATTTAATGTGTCTTACTGAGAAAGCATTTGAAAAATATATTTTCTAACATTTTTAAAGACAGTTATTAATACTTACTCAGGTTGTCTAGCCAGTTTCTGCTTTGCAGTCCTGAAAAGGAGCTTCTAGAAGCAACAAGATAGGGAGGAGAGAAGAAGGATGTCAGGATTCCATCAAAGTTTCAACAAACCGCTCAGCACTCAGATAATAATTAATCCAAATCAGAGTTTATTGAAGAAACCATG
>JANHFL010002941.1:89264-102043 GCA_032468155.1 Oxyrhabdium leporinum | reverse complement strand
GAGAGACAGAGCGAGAGCCAGAGACAGAGAGAGACAGAGAGAGAGAGAGACAGAGAGAGAGAGAGACAGAGAGAGACCCAGCATTTGGGAGAAAATAATTCAAGGAGTATAGGAGCACTGCACACCTCAGGAGGGGGCTTTTTAAAAGTTCAAAAAAAAGAAGAAGAAAGAAAGAAGAAAAAACAATAGCAATAAAAAGCAACACACACACACAACCAAGAAGAAACAAATTTTGCTACACCCCAAAGTTTGTTTGTGCACCATGCCTAACCAAATGCCTTTGATAACAGCTAGGTCTTATTACTTTACATTTTCCCATAATAGGGAAGATTGTGATCATGGGAGCTTCCTAATGGACAGCTTCCTAATGGACACCCTGTCTCATTGAATTATAGAATAATTCTGACTTTTTAAAAAATTCTTAACTCAGAAGTGTTCAAAATATGCCTTCAAAAAGGAATTCCGCATCCCTTCCTTCATATATCTGCTGTGAATGGTGTCGCATCCACAATAGCCTTGAAAGGAGATATTGTCAGGTTTTGTTGCTGCTCAATTCATTGCAAAATATTACTTTTAGCACTAAAGAAAAATGAAGAGGAAAGAAGTAAGAATAAGATAAAAGCATGTTTTGCATCTAAGCAACACCAAGTTCATTACATACTGCATGTACCAACAGTCTTGTAGATAATTATTTTGTTATTTATGGACAAAAATGCATTTTGTTAAATGAATGTGTAATTTACTTCTTCCTCAAACAAAGCAAACAAAAAGTTCTTCTTCTGAAGAAGAAAGGAAAAAAAATCAGATGCTTCTGAACATAATTTCTGTCAGAGTACAAGGACACTTAAAAAAGAAAATGATTTCTCTAGCTTCAGCACTGCACTGCAATAACCTTCCTTAACAATACCCTTTCCTGGGATGGCTGCAGCTATGGGTTTTTTTAAAAAAAAGATAAGATGATGTCACACATAAAAAACAGTCTATCTTCAATCATGGTCATCATCTTGATATTTTTGACCAAGCCTGCAGATACCCCTGCCTTTCCACTAACATATAATCCATCATCAGAGGAGGTGAGCAATCTTAGACCCATTTCATCTAGCCCTCTGACTGATTGCAATCGTCCCCAGCACAATTGTCCAAGACTATTTCTAATAGGTCCTTGCCAACTGGAAATGTGATGACTGAAGGAAAAGAGAGCATGTGAAAAAAAAGTTTTATAACACTGGCAAACACATCACTTGTTTCAACTCTCCCTACTATGTCCCCCAATACATTGGAAAATGTGTTTTATGAGGGCTATTAGAAGAATTATATGGGTTTCCAGGACTATAATTATATGGGTTTCCAGGATTATATGGGTTTCCAGTTCCATGGGTCACATGTTTTTATCTCCCACTCTCCCAAAGTCCTTAATCGAAGTTGATCTAAGATATTCTTCCAACATTGCTGAAGGACAAGAGGGTATGTATAACTCTATCCCATTTCACATACACGAATTGAGCAAAATGGCCACTCAATTTTCCAATTCACGTTTACACTGCTGATGGGAACATCAGCATCTTGAACAAACAGTTCTGTTCTTCAATAGAAACAATAGTTCAGAAGGATGAATGCTGCTATTCAGTATATAGAACACAACTCTCACCACTTGAGGCAACAATCTTACCCTGCTTTTCACAGCACCTGCCCTTATGAGCAACATTGTCTTTCCTTCTGGAGGGGCTCCAAATGAGCTCCATCAGAAACAACATTCAGACTAATTTGTATCTCATAAAAAGGTTTTTTAAAGACCTGTGTTCTGACAGACGAGCACAGTTCAAAACACACTGATGATCTTTCCTTGAATGGTGACAAAACGTTTGCAGCCAAATTGCCAAGCTTGGAGCGGAAACCAACAACCAAGCTCCATCTTATCATATCAAAGGTAGCAACTGTTATATTGTGCTGCGTATGACAGCAAACACTATACACTGGTATGTGTTTCATAACTAAGTTAAACTTCCATGTTATTTATGGAAGTTTGAATCATATATCAACTTCAGAAGACAAAGGCACCAGTGACTAGTACTGGGGTGTAATCTCTGGATTGCCACTGGTTTGGTTATAGGATGCAGTAAATAATGGTAAGAAACAAACAAAAAAAGCTGTTAGTTTCTATTATCTCCTTGTTGTATCTAATTTTATGTTGTTACATTCCAAAATATCTACAGATGTGATTAAGACCTTACTTTATGGCATACATTTTGAGTGCAAGGACAAATTCTCCATGTAGTCCATAGGCTGCCAATTGAGACACTCCTACTTCACAGTTGCATGCTTCCACTCCATGTGATCACCTGGGAACTTACCTTGTATGAATAATGGCACTGTGCCTTCATTTCAAGTGTCCATTATATTTCATTTGGTTGAAGTCTCAATCAATTTGTGCTTTTCAAGCATATATTCCTGCAAATATGTGTTAGCTCTGTGATACTATCCATTAGACTTTATTCTGCCATATGGCTCAACAGTTCTGATGAGAAGAAGTGACACATGATGCATGAGTCTGTGGCAGTTGATGTAGAGCTTTCTCACATCTTGACTGCTCAATACACTGTGTGAATCCACCCATATGTTATTTCCACCCAAACCGGTGTCCTTATCTCTCAAATATTTTCTCACAGTTTTTCCATCATGGTTTTCAGTCATTAAGTTTGACAAAGAACAGCTGGTTCCTATTTGTCCAATATTGTAGACATTTCCTTGCTATGGTGTCATAGGTTCTGGCAGACATGAAACAATTTCAGGGAAAATGGTAAGAGGCAAAATGGAAGAGAGAGAACATGCCAGAGTTCCTGACCTTTTCCATGGTTTCAGATTTCTCAGCGGTTAGCCAGGTGATTTAACAGCCCACCATTAAGTAGATTAATATGAACCCTGATTTGTAATTGCTTTATGTTCCTTTTTGCCTGTGAATAGATGTATTCTGCCTGTGAATAGATGTATGCTTCTGAATAGATGTAAATTGTCTGAGCTTTCATTCTATGGTCCTTGGGAAGATGTCATTGGGTGTTTTGGTTCTTCACCACTAGAGGCAGAAATCTTCAGCTTGGTGGAGGAGGTCTGGGCTGAAAATTACCCACCCACCCACTTACTGCTCTGACAGTGGAATTTGACTGCTGGCAAAGACAAGAAGCAGGGAAGATTTGTAACCTCAGAATCTCTTCTGAAGTTTGAATTATATGTCACTCTTGGAACTTTTACTCAATTTTTTCCCCAGTGGAAAGAAAACATGCAAAACAGAGATAAAAATCCTGAATAAGGAACGAAAACCTCTTTAGACTTCAAATCTGCCTTTTCTTTGTATAAAATAGGCTAACTGCTTTTGGATATCTCTTCCTCCCTAAGTTCTTTGATGCAATCTCCTTTTTATCCAGGAGAAATGGACTTCAACTCCCATCATCCCTCGCTAGTATTACCATGTTTATAGTAGTGCCTATGCTGCTTTCCATAGGACCTGCTCTGTTTGCTGACCTAGAATTCCTGAATGTAAATTAGGCTGCCCTTGTAGAAAAGGAGTTTTGCTTTTTTTAAAGCCACACAGCTGCTCTGAGATAAAAGCAACCACTAGCTGTGGTTTGGCTATACTCCTGTACATAAAGCAGCACACTTGGGGGGGCTCAGCCCAATACACATCTGAAAAATGCTGGAATGTAGCTAGAAGGAACTCTGCCAGTTCCAAGTACCAACCCCCCCCTCCCTTCATTATGAAGACTGGGGCTTCTTCCCCACTCCACACTTAACTAGTAACATAGATGCTTAGAGCTTATTTTCTCTACCCCCATCCCCTCACTTTACAGAAGACCTGGGATTACTTGAGCATTTTTCTCTTTTAGGTTTCTTTTAAGAGAAAGAAAACCCTTGGTTTGTTAGGCAAATTACAATTGTCAGACCTCTGCAGGGTTGGGCAAGTCACAACTGCCACACCTCTTGAGACTGGAAGCTCCTTTTGTATGACTGAGGGATCACTGAAATCAAACTGAGCAAACCATTAACCTTTTATATCTTTTTTTTTTGTAGAAATATAAGATGGCAGGTACGACAAGGTTTCATCAGTGTTATGCATGTTATATATGTTTTGTTCTGTTTTGCATTTGTAAACCTAATCTTCCACAGTAAGGGAGTTTTCAGGGAGCAAGATCAGTGTCTGAGTGAGCAGGGAGAACTAACAGGAGTCTGTCTGTGTGGAGAAACTCAGAAAAAATTATGGAGCATGACCAAAGGAAATGAATGTTTTCAATGAACTTGGTGACTTTGGACCAGACACTCTCACTCAGCCATAAGACAACAGCAAATTACTTTCAACCTGCCTAAGAAAATTGCATGAAACAGTCTAGGATCCAAGACACACACAAAGGACCATAAGATGGAAAAAATACACATGTGGCCCTGAGATGGAGACAAAAAGAAATAATCATTTTTCTTTTCCTAGTGTTAGAAATAAAGATTAGCTTATTTATTAAATTTATATGCCACTCATCTCACTGTGAAAGAGATTCTGGGCTGAGATGAACAGCTATGACTCCACAGCAATCTTTGTTTGTTTTTTGCATTTTGCATTCAAATCTGCAGAGCCAGTTCGATGATGACTATTGATTTACTTTGATGTTACTTTTTCTCTCAAAGAAACTAAAAGTAGTTCATTAGAATACAACAACAAAGTTTAAAAAATAATTCATTTTTAAACAAAGCAATAAATAATAACAAAGCAACCTAAAAGATGGTCTGGCCCCAGAATTGTTTTTATTGCACAAATGCCTGGGTGGTCAGGATGAAATGTTATATCAAATTAAGTATCCATTTGAAGACTAAGTGAAGTCTTAATGTCTCTAAGAAAAACCAAACTGCCTTAAAACTCTAATTTACAAGTTAGAGTCAATTGATTAGGAACCTCGTAATTCACTCATGTGAACTTGCAAAAGATAAATTTGAAAGGAACAAGGTCTCTCTCTTTCCTTTTCATGGTCTTTCACACACACACACACACACACAGAAATTCCACACACCCTTGACAACAACAAAGTCTGGAAAATGTCAGAACCATGGCGAGAATATTTCAGGATGACTAAGTCATGGTTACAGTTGCTATGCAACTTTGTGGCCTGTCATAGAACTTTAATCATGAAAGATACCAGAGCACATTATAAACTGAGGACCCAGGTTTCACAGCTAAATCGAGCAGGAGAGAGAAGAAAGTTTAAGGTATCTCTGAGAATACTGTCATATGTGAAATATGTTGGGCCTTCATTAAATGATTGCAGTGTAGAGGGTTACACACCATTTCCACTTCACATCATTTCTCCTCCATTTTCTCATCTCTCTTTTGCTTATAGGTGGTGGAGGTTGTGGCAAGGAGACCCGATGGGGAACTCCCCCACAGATCTAGAGGACCTGGTTCTAGCCTGAGGGTGCCTTTTCCCCTTATTATTTAGTTTTAAAGCTATGTTAGTTAAAGAGACCTGGCTAAACCATGGTATGGGACTGCCTCTTGATTCAAGTTATTATCAGCTTCTCAGCAACTCCTGAAAAATAGCTGATGTTCTACGTCTACAGCATTTTTCCAAAACTTCCGTTTGGCTGTTGCTTTCTGCCTGCTTGTCTTTTTTTCTTGTAGCTTGAAAACTTATAAGCTAGCCTCTAAATGCGTTAATGTCGCTTCATGATATAATGCTGTATTAGTATTATTACTTCACAAAGCACTTAAGTGTGTTTAAATTTGGCTGACATACTAAAATACTCTGTCATCCAGGAACCCATTTCTAGGAGTTGGGGAAATAAATTGATTTTTTTCAGAAAGACATCTTCTGAATTTTGGGCTATTAACATCCACAGACTATGATAAACTACAACAATAACCTTTGGAGAATATAGGCAGAAATTCTATCAGACATACCGTAAGACCCAGAAATACCTTCTAAGATATGTTTGGGCAATAAAGGAAGAAATTGTGCCTATTTTCTTATTAGTTCAAGGTGTTTTTCATGCACCTCACTGTTGTTGTTTTCATGGAATTCCTAAGGTCACACGCACTTTCTTATATAGTTCCTTAAATAGTTCCCAATAGCAATATCTGCCTCCAATTTAACCAAAATCTTATTTTGCAGAGGCATTTAAATCATTCTCGGAATGCTTTAGACAGTTTGTAAACTTCTTTGGGTAATGTTTTTGATTTTACTGTTGTGAAAGAGTAGCGAGTGCCAGCATTACTTTTTGATGCACAACTCTCCATTGCTAGCATCCAGTAGAAGACATTCATAACATGCAGACATTGCACAAATTAAGAAATTTGCCATTTACATAAAACTCATGAAAATTAATTTATGTCATTTTCTTGAAGACATCATGATATATGTCATGTCACTTGCTGCTTGACCTGCCCCCTGCCCCACTTCACTTTTTACAGTTTCAACTACTCCCTGTTCTGAAAAAAGACCCATGGAGAAAGGAGTTCCTTTTCTTACAGTTTTACTAAAGTTTGGAAAATTCTAGAGTTTGAAAGCTGTTAAGGAAGGAAAAATAATACTAGCACACCTACACAAAAAAACACCCTATTGGTTACCTAGCAGGTAGAGCAATGCCAAAATTCCACAGTTCATTCATGAGAAATGCTTCTGAAGTATTATATTTATATTTGGAGGGGGAATGTGAGAAAAACAATTTCTTTTCCATTCAACTGAATAATAGTTGAAGAACTGCATACGAAAATGATGCAGTGCTCACTTTTCTATTCTGCAAAATCTTCCAACCATTTATCATTCTAACCTGAAAACTTTCTGGCAATATTACACTCAGCCAATGGCATCTATTAGCCCAGACTTTTCTAAACTCTGCTGGATATGCCAGAATAAAGCTCCCAACATCCTCGAACAATGTTGTCAGTGAGCGCACTGGATGAAGTTTATGAGATAATTATGATATTATAATAAACACATCTGAAAGGCACCAGTGTGGTATCACATTTAAGAGATCAAAGTCACCCAGGATAAAGTCCCTATTTGCTCATAGATTGCTCTTTCAGCTTAACATACCTCATAGGGCTGTTATTAGAAGAATCATATTAGGGAAGATCTCCATGGAACACCATCTTAACTCTCAGGGAAAGGTTGGGCTAAAAATGCAAGAATTGTGAAACAATAACAGATGCTGGTGTGTTGGTCCAAAGCAGATCTAGTTAAGAATACATTTAAACCACATTTTCTTGGTTAGCTGTGGTGAGTTGCCATGGCGAGTGATCCTAGACACACCCACCTCAAGTAGTTTCTTTAAATACAGGACTTCTTTCACTGAGGCCTGTTTAAGTATTAAGTATTTCCATCATCCATCCTGCAGATGAGTTTCTAAAAGAATGAGAAACTTTCAGCTATGTATGCAAACCATAAGACATGTTTTCTATTGTGTTCTCTATCAGGGCACAAAAAGGTATCTTTAAAAAAACCCTCTACTTTTAGGGTTCCCTGGGAGAAAGGATTCATTGTATGTAACTTGATGTGTTATAATTTTAAGCCCAGATATATCCAAAATGAGGCAAAGTTCTTTATATTGTTATTAAGGGGGCAGTTAATGCAATTTAATTAATGTTATGTTAATTTTATTTATTTTAAAAACAATCCTCCAGTTTATTAGGAGTTGGTTGTGCTACATTGATTGGCCAAAAGGTGTGTAACATTCACCCATCCATTTAACAACTGAAAATATAGTATGGCTACAAGATGCTTCTGTTTCAGTGATACAGAATGATAGTTTATTTTCCCACAAGATCTACCAATATCTCTCTTTTCATTTAATGTGCAGTAGTGATTTGTCTCCTTCCCTTTCCCCCTCTGGCTCTCTCTTTCATTTTGGCTCTTTGTCTAGCTCACACCTGCGAGAGGTAGCAGGAAATTAGACCGATACAGGTTTCGCTGTTCTCACTGCCAATGATCCATTCCAGCTTTCAGACAGCCTTCTCATTTCCTTGGGTTGCCCTCCCGACCCCTTCATAATGTCACAAGCTGTCAGGAAAACCGTATCTCAATCATAGTAGTATTGTTGATCTGGATGGCTTTGACAGACAGATGGACATCCAGATTTAGCTAGTCTGTCTCCAAACTGCCCAAAGGATTTGTTAGGCAAAGGGAGATTGCATGAGCTAGCTCCCTTTCTGTCACTTCATGGCACAACCCTACAGGGCCTATTAATTGCTATGAACATGAATTTAGTGTGCAGAAGCTAAATGACTTTAAACTGCCTCAGGTATGCAAGATGTTGTGGGGTCATCTATCAACTGCCTTTCTACTTCACATCTCTCTCTTTTTCTTAGCTTTCTGACTACACTTCCATATAAGAAGTTCTCAGTTAACTATTTTCTTGCATTTGATTATAAGAGCAAATAAACTTTTTAGAAGTTGCAGGCAGGAGATATCAGTGTCATATAGTTTTTAAAACCATATCCAATTGGATTGACCCAAACTCAAGAGAGACATAAAAGTATTAGACTCTTGAGAGAAGGTTTCCTTATAACTTCCTATAGGGATTGGGGAGAGTACTATTACTGTGAGAATGATTATACTATTCTCTACACTGTACTATTCAATATATTATATTACTCTATTTCCAATTATCCTGTTACAATTATCTATATACTATGTTCTACTGGTACACTTCAATGTTCTTTCTTAAATCTGTTCTTATCTCTTCGAGTTTGCGAAACAGTCTACTCTCACATACCTCATCACTTTTCAGAGAAAAAAATATCAAGTCTTTTTCTTTTCTCATGAGGTTTGTTTTTTTTTTTTTGTATCCCACCTTTATTATTTTTACAAAGAACTCAACGTGGCGAACATATCCAGCACACCTTCCTCCTATTTTCCCCAGAACAACAACCCTGTGAGGTGGGTTGGACTGAGAGAGAATTACTGACCCAAAGTCACCCAGTTGGCTTTCGTGGCTAAGGCAGGATTTGAACTCATGATCTTCTGAGTTTTTTGCCTGGGCCTTAACCACTAGATCAAATTGGCTAAGTTATTACAATCTCATTGTTTTTACACTACAATGATATGAAGTGTTAGCAACGAAGCGTTGCTGTATAGCTTGATGTTCAATATTAAATTGGTATATGGTTGTAGTGTCAAGTACTATTGGTCAGACATGCATTGGTATCCTTCATGTGTTTCAGTCAAGTAAGTGGTTGATGAGAGGATGAGAGAATTCTCAACCTCATAGATATCCCTGCAGAACATCTATTCCCATTTAGTGCACATGTCTCTATCAGTTTTACTGTATCTTTGCTCCCTAGGGAGGAGGAAGGAATGGTCCATCCCTTTATGATTTTGGATGAGCACTGGACCTAAAACTACATTAGAGGCTTATATTTGTAGGACAAAGAATGATATCTTTTAATACAGGTTTAATACAGGTTTTCTTTGTGACTATGTCCAGACTAAAACTTGCAATCTCTTGGTTTCTGGTCTGATGACTTTATCACTACACCAAACTGGCTCACAGCAAAGGAGGGAGTGTTAAAAAATGATCCACTCCAGCTGTCAAATATGCTAGTTATGCCACTGTCTTGAGCCCATCAAACTAAATGGAAACATTTCTATGCTATGGTCTATGGAGAGAAGCAAAACCTGCTAATTATCAGCTCGATTTATGTGTTCCATGTAAGTTGTTGACTGTGTGCCAATTTATTGGTTTAAAATCCCAAGCATGTTGTCATTAACTGGAGCAAAAACAAGCAAGATTTTGTCATGAAGCATCTTTCAGCAGCAATATTTTTTGTTATTGCTGCTGCTTTGCTAGAATTGTTAAATATAATCCCCATGTTATAGAAAGTTAAATGGCAAAATGCCAGAAAAAATGTCCACAGGTTGTTAAAGGAGCTGAAACAGAAACAACAGCTTATGTGTCAACACACATTTTTTTCCCTCTTTGGATTTAGCTTTTTCTCATAATTATCTCCTGTTCCCAACATGAGTAAACTCTTAGTTTATTTCCCATAAGGCTTAGACAGATGGGAGATAATGGCTCCAGGAAACTCCTGAGTATCTTCACATCTCTAAATACTGCATGCAACCCTCATATTTCCTTTTGTGTTTCAGTCTCAACAGGCCATTTTGTCATACAAATGAAGCACAAGCACACTGTGGTTGAACTGCTAGTGACTCTGGGACAAGTGAGTTCACCTTCATCTGTAAACTAATCCAAATGCTTGGTGAAGAACCTGTGAATGCAGACAATGTTTTCCTAAAGAACATTTATAAGTTTAAGTCATGCTGGAAATGATCATGAATACAACTTAGTTTGTTTTTTTTAATTGTACATTTTTCATTATTACACATTATACATTTCATTATTATACATTATACATCACATTTCCAGTTTTGCAGCAACCGTGTACTGGCTGTATCAAGTCCTTTAAATACAAATTGTGTTATACACCCCGGTTATAACCATCGTTCTCATAGTCATACAATATAGTCTTTTTAAAGTACATAGTATTGCACATCATAATTATACCTATTTTCATAGTTGTATCTTAGCACTGTATTACATTTGTTACGCTATACATTATAAGTTGTGTTCGTGTACAGTCCGATAGTGGTATTGCTTACAATATAAATTCTTACATATTTCTATATGCATGATTTATCTGTATTTTGTTAATCTTCTTTCGTTATTAAGTTACTAATTTCTGCACCTGTCATTTAACAATTTGTACAATACCTCCCATGTTAAGTAGTATTCTGTTTCCTCTTTATCTTTAAGTTCCATCGTTAACCTGTCTGTTTCGGCACATTCTACCGGTAGTATTTTTGCTATTACCTTTTCATCTGTAGGTGTACTTTAGGTGTACTTTCGTTTTTCCAATTCTGTGCATTCTAGCTGCTGTCATTACATGTAGGATTAAGTATGTGGTTCTTTTGTTATATTTCTCCGATAATATTCCTAATAAGAATAATTCTGGTTTCAAATCTATTTGCTGTGCTGTCATCTCTTCTAGCCACCTTTTTATGTTTGACCAGTACTTTTTTGCCATTGGACAGGACCACCACATATGATACTAGGATCCTGATACTTGTTTGCATTTCCAGCACTCTGGTAACATATTTGGTAACATTTTTGCCATTCTTACTGGTGGCAAGTGACATCTATAAAACATTTTATATAAATTTTCTTTGTAGGCTGCTGACATCATTAGTTTATAATTCCTTTCCCACAATGTTTGCCAATTATCTAATTCTATAGTGTACCCATTTCCCCCCCCACACATACTATCATTGGTTTTTTTACCCATTCTTCTTCCATTTTAAAATTCAAGAGGTAATTATATATTTTCTTTATTAATTTTTCATCTGTCCCCAACAGTATTTTATCCAGTTCTTGAGGTTCCTGATAGAATCTATATATTTCTGTATCTTTCTTATATCTCATTTGCATTTGAATATATGGCCACCAGTCCAAGTCAAGTCGCTGCTTTTTAAATTACTGTTTAGATTTTAAATCCCCTTGTTCATTAAGTATCTCTTTATACCTTACAATTTTATCCAGGTCTAAAACATTAGGATATATTAACACTTCCATCGTGGATAGCCAGATTGGTATTTTCATATAGTAGTTCTGTTTGATTTTTTCCCATACTGACAACAGAGCATTTCTAATATAGTGTCTTTGAAGTATCTAAGTGTTTTGTTTTTCCCGTACCATATAAACGCATGCCATCCCATTTGTAAATCATGCCCTTCTATTGTCAATATTCTTTTCTTCTTTAAATTTATCCACTCCTTCACTCATGTGAGTACTGAAGCCTAGTAATATAGCTCCCAGTCCGGGAGCCCAAACTCTCCCTTGTTTTTGGTGTCTTGTCAATTTAATTCTTGGTTTTTTGCCTTGCCAGATGAACTTTGACATCAATCTATTTAAGTCCTCAAAAAACTTCTTTCCTAATTTTATCAAAATTGCTTGGAATAAGAATAGCAATTTTGGTAAAATATTCATTTTTGTTGTAGCTAAGATTTTTCCATTTGTCCAGATCTGCCTTTATTTGCTCTGGCTGGCTCCTCCCACCCACCCTTGCCCTAAGCTATCACTAAATAACTCACCTTTCCGCTGCCCACGCTGCCCAGGTGAGCTCTGCGCCATCCCTGCTGTACTCACCGGAGCTGCTTTAATTATCATCTTTGGTTCCGCCCAAAAGTGGTGCGAGCGAGCGAAGCGAGTGCACGCGTGAATGCACATGTGTGACCACCGAACCGCTTGCCAAAGCAAGAGCAGCCCGCCTCTGGGTTCCTCCAAAATATATAAATACTAAGTCATCTGCAAATGCTTGTACTTTGTATTGTTCTTTTTTTTAATCTTCAAGCCTTTTATTTCTGGGTCTTGTCTAGTCTGTCTAAGTGAGACTTCCAGAGTTAGTGTAAATAAAAGGGGGGATAGTGGACACTCTTGTCTTGTACCTTTGTTTATGTTAAATTTTCTGTTATTTCTCCATTTAGTATCACTTTCACCGCTTGGTTGGGGTATATTGCTTGGATCATCTTTATAAAATGTTCACCAAAATTCATGTTGTTCAATTGTAATATCATAAATTGCCAGTTCTTGTTATCAAAGGCTTTTTGTGCGTCCAAAAAGATCAATGCTTACTGTTTTTCGGAGTGGACTTCCAATATGTTCTGGAGTGGCATTCCAATACGTTTATAATAATCCTCATGTTATTTTTCAATTGTCTTTTAGGTAGAAACCCATTCTGGTTGAGATGT
>JANHFL010002941.1:71063-89164 GCA_032468155.1 Oxyrhabdium leporinum | reverse complement strand
ATCTCAGCCTTCCTTCCTTCCTTCCTTCCTTCCTTCCTTCCTTCCTTCCTTCCTTCCTTCCTTCCTGTATAGAAAACTAATGCATTTTGCATTCAGAACAATTCTACAGGGGAAAAAAATCATATATAAAATATCAGCAAAAGAAAACCTGTTGAACATTTCCCAGTTGTCAGAAGCTTATTTTTCAGAAACTCAGAAGAGGACATTCTTCTCCATTGCATATTTTTATTTTTTTGTGTTTTATAAAACTGTTTTTGTTTTAAAATTCTGTTTAAAATCCACCCAAAGTGTTCAGTAAAACAGAAAGTCTGATATACAATAAATATACATATGTATATCTATATATCTATTCATTTAACTTTATATGTAACCATTTTTATGGTCATCCATAATGGGTTTTTTTTCTTAAAAAGATGCCAATAGTATAAATCTTTAGTAGTTCTAGTCATATTCATGTATAGGGGGGCAGATGTTTAACTAACTCCACATCTTTTAATTGAACCGTGGAGTTCTGGATTTTATATTAACCTATTTATGTTTTTAATTTATATAGTTTATATTTTTTATGATTGTAAATCTCCCAGAGTTAACTTGAGGTAGGATGGGTGGCCTATACATCAAACAAACAAACAAACAAACACAGGTGAGAGTGATTTGCTCTCAATCTAGCCTAGGCAATATGTTTTACCTAACAAAATAAGTGTTAATTTTAAATTATAATATTATTGTTCACTGTTAGGCGGAAGTTATTTCAGACGATAGCTGTATTTTTGCTTATTTGGGATTTTTTTTTTAAAAAAATAAATGGTCGAACTTGAAAATTTGTATGAAATTCCTATCCTGGAGAATTCTTGAAATTTAGTTATTTGTCTGAAGTGCGGGATGCTAGGCTGGGTTGATGAAGTGATAATTATGTAATCTCAATCTAGATAGAGAAATTCTTTCATATTATTAGTATTGTTCTTGCATTGGTATTTTATTGATAGCACCTTTCCCACCATTTGGATCTAAAGTGAGGGTCCACTATTTCTCCAGATGTTTTGAACCACAGCCTCCAACAATCTCACCATTGGCTGGGACTGTTGGCAATTGTCACTCAACAATCTCTGGAAGACAGTGGATTTCAGACTTACCCAATTTATATTTAAAACATCTCTGTAGTATTCTTGGCTTTAACCCATCTTGCATACACTTGAGGATGGTTGTCTTGATTCAGATGTGATCCTGAAAAGAAATCAAATTATTTTAGAATTTTAATTAAAAATGTAAGAGTCTCTTTTTCCCCACCAGTTTTTATATTAGAGCCATTACCGTTACGTAGTATTCTAGTAGATTTAAATGACACATGAGCTAAACTTTCCTAGGTTTGTTTAGAGTTTGGATAATTTTAGATGTTCACCTTCCCTTAATAAATTTACATCTAGTTATTGAAGACAAACAGGTTCGTAACTTGTAGAAACAGTGATACAACCATTTGGCAGCTTACTGATTTGATGTAGCCAACAACAAAATCTTAATTGGTTCTCAAGAGACCTACCTGATTGTATATGACAAAGTTTAAAAATTTTCCAGAGCTTCAGTAACTATAGCTTAGCAAAGCATGAGTAGATGTCAAAGAAAAAATGAAACATAATTTGTGTATAAGCCTTTGGATCCCTGAAGAAAAACATTGTGAAAGAATAGATAGTATAGATTGTACTATATCTGGATCTTTAAATATCACCCATGTAAATGGTCTAAAACAGGGGTGTGAAACTGGTGGCCCACAGGCCAGATACATCATGTGGAGGCCACGCCCATCCCAGCTCCGTGAAAGGGAAAATGTCACGATATGTCATGTAATGGCAACGTGACGCTGCAAGTTTGACATTCGTAGTCTAAAATATTCTTTGGAAATAGTTATAGGAGACAAGAATGTTGCATTGTTCAAGACCTGTAGATAGAATAGTTTACTACTCTTGCAACAAGTGTAAGAAAGATTCTTTTTTCTGAACCATACATCCATGTCCCTCCATCCTCCCACCCGACTCAACAATATCATGTTCTATCAGATAGATAATATCGGGGGGGGGGGGAGAAATAGAATCAGGAACAAGATATTTGATAGCATAAGAATTTACACATATTTTACTTGGTAGAATTGGAACAGCTGAAAAATGCTTATGTTCAGAGTATAGAACTTCACTGTATCCATTTCAGTAACTTGGAGGGAGTAGTAATTATTTTTGTTGGGTATCAAATCAGATAACTCTCTACATAGGGCACAGTTGAACTATTCTCTAGGAATCATGTAGCTAGATGCCCCTATTTGATTCAATGTGATTGAAACAAGAGCTGTGGCTTCCAGTGCATGGCCCTATTTGGTTCAATGTGATTAAAACAAGAGCTGTGCCTTCCTTCCATATTAATTTGTCTGTCAATATTGTCTTCCCAATGTTATTCCCAATGTTAAACAATGGTAGTTCCAATTCTAATAGGTGGTTTTGGTACAATTCCAAAACATCTGGAGTACCACTTGAATACCATTGGAAGGAAGCCTTGCTCGGAACAACTTACATCCTGCGATAACACCTTTAAAAACATTTGCCTGTTCCAACTCTTTGGGAAGGATTTGATAGGTTGATGAAAACGCCAAATCCAATGTAAATCTCTGGCTGACTGTGCAACCAATCATAAGTATATATTATAAATATATAATATAAATGTGTTTGAAAATGCATAGATTTATATAAAATGCTGATCTAGAATGTTGGGATTTATCTTACTTTTTCTGATCTTAAAAATATTTACCGGATTCATATATACAACCAATATTATATGTACATTGTAGAATGAGATTATTGTATTATTATTGTATTGTATTATTGTATTATGAGATTATCAGGTATGTTTGGCTGCTAGTGGTGATCATGCTCACACATCTGTAGTTTTCTTAAGCACAATTTGTTCAATAAGCCACAGTTGGCTTGGTTACTATATGCACTTAAGCCAAAAATTAAGATTTAGTATGCTGTGTGAACTTTTTCCCTGTTGGCAAGCTCCAGACATGCTTTCCAGAAATCCAGAGTTTTCATCAGAGAGATAGAAAAATATATCCCTAGAGCCATGGACCAGTGAATGGCAATTAATAATTGTAGTCTTCTGGTATTTTATAACTGGCGCAAAAAGAAATGGTTCAATTATTTTAGACAAAACCCTAAAGTAGTATTTCTGCCTTAATCCTGCAAAGGAAATAACCTAGAATACATTCTTGTTTTCTCAGTAGCTGTGTCTCTCCAAGGCCAGACTTTCACAATATAATGTAAGAATGGGGGAAGGCTCTTGATGAAGCTCCATTGTATTTTCAAGGAAGTTGAAATCATGCAGCCCAGATGTTTTTCAGTTGTGGAAGATACTAGTTTCTGTTCACTTGATTATGAACAGAAATTTTACAATCTCATACTGAACATGATTGTGAAGCTACCATTTTTTTCCTCAGGTAGAACAGGTAAATGTTTGAACAAGAGAAAAAAAGTACTGGTTAGTTGAGTATTGAAGCAACCTTTTTTTGTCAGATTCCATATTTTAGAACATAAGGAATGATTTTCAGATGTTCTTGAAACTATATGTATGCACCAGACAAAAATATCTGAAAATAAAGAGCAAAACATACATCATATAGGCTTATGAAGAAATTATCGTAATATCGAAGTGTACATGGGCATTGATAGAACTTTGCATGAAATTAACCTTGCTGTAATATGCTGGGTAGGTTGTCCCAATGGTGTTTTTTCCAAAAGACAACTGGACTTTCTTGATATATTTTTTTCATTGAAAATGTTTCTGGACTGAAGAACTGAAGAAGCTTCTTGGACGCGAAGCAAAACATTTTCAAAGGAAAAAGAACACAAGAAAATCCAGTTGCCTTTTGGATAAAGCACCTTTGGGACTACCATGGATGGGATGACTGACAATCTCCATAGACATCCTGGGTAGATGCCACCACAAGGTACTCAATCATTTCCAAGCCTTATATCTAGTACTGGAATACACCTGGGGTCTGTAACTTCTACTGAGGTTTATTTCCTGCCCCCACCCCTCCCATGTACCTTTGGGATAACAGTTGAATCCCATCTCTTGCTATGTTGGTTCACACAGTTCCATTTTCTCCTGACAAAACCCCCATTTTCTCCTTTTAGCTAGCACTTGGGTGATAGGCTGATTTCCTTTTGATTTTTCTATATTATTTTCAGTTCCTTAATGGCATCATAACATCCAGGCTTCAGATGTGGCCTGCATTACTGCTCTTTGTCTCTTGACAACTGCAATATCAGGTATCGGCTTTGGTTTGAGAATAATCTGTCAGAAAGACAAGCTTTGTATCTTTTGAAGCAAGAAATATGTGGAAGGAATGCACATATCCACAGTGCAATGTGCATATATTTGTGTGAATCAAGCCCCTGATAATCCTCTCAGATATTCATATTAGAGTGCTCTATCACAAAAAAAAGCTACATGTTAATTTCTTATCTGCATGCAGTTATCCCCGATTATAGGTCTGCAATAAAATGCAAGATTCAGCCTTGAGCTAGCATCAATAATTTAAAATGTCCATATATAATGTTAGAAAATTCAAAAGTAAGAATAAAAGATGAGCATTATGGAATAAAGATATACTATGAAAATAATGTTAATTTTCATAAAATGCAGCTTTAGTTGCATTTAGATGAGCTTTAGTTTTTACCTAGCATGTGATATGTGGGTGCAGGAACTGAGATTGTCATAGCTTAAGAAATCAGGAATCATATTCACATGAGAGGAAAGAGATGGTACAGTAAATGCAACTTGTTAGTTTTAATGGCATTTCTTGATAGCTTTGACTTATGGATCATTTACTTTTTCTAATAAATTTTAAAACAAAAATTCAGGAGCATTTTGCATTTGCAATATTTGGCTGTTTCTTGCAACATAAATTCATTTATCTGTTCCTGGTTAAGGGCCTGGTGCTTTAGCTATAGGTCTACTTCTCTGCTATTAGTTTTTTGTGTTTTAATAAGGCTTTGAGAAGATCAAGGTCATACTTCTAAAAATTTGTTCCATCAAAATACATAGTTGTTTTCTTTTGACTGTTTTTTATTTCAACCCACAAGTGGCTTTTAAAAATAATTTTCTTGAAAGGAAATGAAAAATGTTTTTAGGCAGTTCAACATGCGTACATATCAGCAATGTGCCATCTTCTGGGAAGATTTTCTTTTGTCAATCAGTCTGATAAGGGTTGAGAAAGAAGAAAGAAACGATATGAAACAGTTCACAGAGCAATTTATATTTATCAGATAGGCGATCAGGAGATTATTTTAGTCCTTTTTAACAGGCACAATGCAAACTACACAGTAGATGAGTTTGTCAAGACACATTCATTATCCAAAAGACCCATTAATGTGTAAACATTTCAATAAAATATCTATTGAGAAGTGTATACACTTTTACCTTCTGCTTTTTCTTAGCTAAACAAAGGATCAAAATGGGTTTGTCTCACTTGGAAAAACATTTCCATTTCTTTTGAAAGATTAGCTGCACATATATGTATATTTATGTTTTGAATGTGCTTCTTTGTATCTTTAAAACTGCTGCAGTTCCAGACGAGGGTTCAGAGTGTGCTTTTTCTTGCCACACTAGCCAAGTGTGCCATCAGGTTCTCACTCTGTTGCCACCAAGCTGTAGCAGAGGAAGAAGATCGAAACCCAGACTGTTCCATCTGCATTTCTGAAAGACCAGCTTGATCAGAGCCATCTTCTTCCTGAACAATTTTCATTTAATTCCTGTTTACCTATTGATGACAGCTAAACTGAGCTGCCACATGGAAGACATACACGAAGGTCTAGCCATCCCCTTCATATTCAGATGTGTATGCATTTTAGACCCTTTGTGGTGCAGTGACCCAAGCTCTAGTCTATTTGTAGCTAAGGAAGTTCACTGAGTGACTTTGGGCTTGTGGGTCTCTCTCAGTCCAATAGACCATACAGTTTTGCTGCTGTGGAGACAACTAAAAGGTGGGAACACTGTCTATTCAGCCTTGAGTTCCTGTAGAAAAGGATGGATATCAATCTAATAAATAAATAAATATTCATATATCAAAAGTTCCATACAGCAAGAATCCCATGAGTCAGAGGTTTCGGCTGCGTTGAACATCTCTAGCCCTATCTAGCTACATTCTATACACAGAGTCATAGGTGCAACGTTAAGGCTTTTTGGTATAGCCCAGTGTTGATGAACCTTTTCGGCACCGAGTGCTGAAATGGGAGCGTGCGCGCGTGGGGGAGCACTGGAAACCGGAAGAGCAGCTCCTTGGTGTGCCCACATGGGAGTGCTGGAAACCGAAAGAGTAGCTCCCAGGTGCGCATGCACGTGCCAGGAAGCTGCTCTTCCGGTTTCCGTTGCTCCTGCACACGCGAAGACCAGCTGGCTGGCGCACATGTGTGAGCCCGAACGCAGAAGAACAATGGCCGATGGCTAATATGTCTGGAGAGATGGCTCTGCATGCCACTTCTGGCACGCGTGCCATAGGTTCGCCATCTTGGGTATAGCCTATTCCTGAGTTCTTCATTTGAAATAATGCCTGAATCGTCTCTGGCCATAATAAAAGGCATGATGCAATTTAAGAACTTGTACTTAAATTTCCATTTCCTCCCTTTTTAATTTCTTTCTTGTTCCTTGTTTCTTTTGTGTTATGACACTTTCTGCATCTGGCATCTTAAAGGTTGTATACATAATTCCCATGTCTATAGAATGTTAACTGTGAAATAAAACCTAATTGATTGGCAAATAGGAGACAATAGAAATGCCAAACTATGAACTGAAAATTGCCAGCTTTTAGTCTGCTTCTGGAAAATGTGGCTTTAGCCACACTTCCTTCCCTTAACATTAACAAATACTGTACAGGTAGTAATATCTATTATGTTCTGTTGAAAGCCTAATCTCTATGTTGTTAAATTTCAATCAAAAGCATAAAAACAATTATTGGCTGAAAAGTTTGAAATACCATTTAAATTATGCACTGAGAAGAAATATTGGTAAATGTCTTTTAAAAATCTAACATACTGTGCCCAATAGCTTAATTTATCCATTACTTAGCATCACACTGACAGGTTTCCAGTTCCCAATATGGTATAAGGTTGGAATTATTTTGGGTGCAGTAGATAGGCAATTTCTCTCTGTCCACGTGTTTTACTTCCAATCTCTTGTATGTTACAAGTGCCAACACTCTATTTAATCCTACATATCCCAAAAGGCATTGTTTTCAAATATTTGAGAGGGTTGGGCATAGATTGTGTTTATTTAGGTTTGTCTAACATCTTGATAAAGAATAGTATTTTTGCTATTCTTTATCAACATATTAGATAAATCTAAATAAAACGAATCTATGCTCACCCTCCCAAATATCTGCAAACTATGCCTTCCTGGATTCTGTAGGGTTGAATAGAGGGAAAATTATGTTTGTCAACTGAATATATTTGACTTTGGGATTATTTTGTACAGTTTACATATATATTTTCTTGCCCATCTCACTCTTGAGAGCTTCAATATATAACTTTGACAAACAAAGCATCTTTCTTCTTTAGGCCAGACTGCACTTTCATAACAAAGGTAGTCCTTGACTTATGACCACAAATGAGATCAAAAATTCTGTTGTTAAGCGAGACAGTTAAATTAATTTTGCCCCACTTTATGACCTTTCTTGCTACAGTTGTTAAGTGAATCACTGCAGTTGATAAATTAGTAACACAGTTGTTAAGTGAATCTGGCTTCCCCATTGACTTTGCTTGTCAGAAGGTTGCAGAAGGTGATCACTGTAACTGTCATAAATGTGAATCAGTTTTCAAGCATCCTAATGTAAATCATGTGACCATGGAGATGCTGCACGGTCATAAGTGTGAAAAATGGCCATAAGTAACTTTTTTCATTGCCATTGTAACTTCGAATGGTCACTAAGTGAACTGTTGTAAGTCAAGGACTACCTGTCTAAGCCCATCTATGTCCTGATGGTTTTCATTTCCTCAAATCATTTCTTTTCATTTAAAAAGGAAATTGTGATGTTTTTTTATATCCTTAAATTAACACTGGTGCAGCATTTTAGTTTTTGCATGTGTTAATATTCTTTTGTCTTGGAATCTGATTCACCGGTTATTGTTCAGTTGTTTTATTTAGGAGAAACATATGCAGGGAGGTGAATGGCTGCATGTGTTTGTCTTAGGACTGCAGAAAGCATTTGGAAGGGGTATTTCACAAAACATACTGGGTTTACATAGCACCTTTCCTCAAAATGCTAAAATAGACATGTCCTGTGAAAGGCTCAGCAATTTCAGAAACTTTGACAGTAAAAGTGTGGTCTGTGCGTACAGATGAATATTAAGACAAGTAGTGAATCTTATGAAGCAGCTTTAACAATTCAAAGACTGTCTTCCACAAAACATGCAGGCTCTTCTACAAGGTTTTGTATAGCGTAAAATATATTATTCTGTTTTGTTTTCCATTTTGAGAATTGCTATAATGAAAGACAGTTATGCCTGTTCAAAGTAAATTCATATATTCAGAGAGGGGAATAAATTTCAAAAATTGGAACATTATACACAAATTCTCATTCAATTCAGCCTGAATCAAACAATTAATTTACTTATATGCACCTGTATTATCTTATGCAGTCCTCCCCAATTTCAGTTTAAGGATATGAGAAATGAAGGTTAAACCAAAAGCTGAATGGCTTAACCATGCTGAGTGAAACATATGAAATTAATCATGATTTCTTTTACACAACAAAAGGCAAATACCTCTCCTTTACTAGGCTCCAAGTGCCCCCAACTGCCTTTTTCATTTTGCATGTGGGATAGTACATTTTCCTACCTTTAGGGATATCATGTTCAAGAGAATCCAAAAAGTCAATTGCTGGATCCAAGTCAGCTTTTTCCAGCAATGTTTTATTCTTCAATTTTACAGGCTCAGTAAAATGGAAATAGGAGCTTAACTTTTTTGCTTCTGTCAGGGACAAACCTGTTGATGAAAGTGAAATCAGCACAGCTCAATAGCCTCTTTTAGAAAGTGTTGCCGTTCTTCAATTTATTGAAAGTTCACTTTCTTAATTGACCTATGAAATATTTAGGCATTTTATTTATTTGATTAATTAATTGATTGATATCCCACCTTTACTTGTACAACTTAAGGTGGTATATATAAGGCTTCCACCTCTTATTTTTTCCACAGTACCCCAGGACACTGATGGTACTATTTAGGTAAGTGGACAAATACATTAGAAATGGGTAGTGAGAAGTTTTAAGTAATTTCTTTCACACTAACAATTTGAAACCAGGAGTTGATCAAAGAAAATATTTCAGTGGTAAAGTTCCAATTAAATTCTTAATCGTATTAACATAAAGTGTCGCAATACCTAAAGTCAGGGCACATTTCTGAGCCTCAGAGATCTCTCTGGCTGTGAAAACTCAACATGGACAGCTTCCCACCATTTTGACATGGGAAAATAAGAAAACTATATTAACTGCAAAATAGGAATATAATCACTAAAAATAAAGACATTCCCCAACTCTTCTGCTAAAAAGCCACCCTGACCTACTAATGATATCACTTTGCAGTCCTAATCCCTACCCGTAAAAGTTAAAAAGAGGCCCTGCTAACCCATGTCATAAAAGAGCTGAGGGGAGAAGACACATATTTCCCTGTTAAGTTTATGTCAGTACAGCAAATGTGAACATCCAGCTAAGCCCGTATGTTGCTAGATAGAAAAGAGTACTCATCAGCATAGGATAATTCATGACACATAAGACTATATTCTGCAAAGAAAGGGAGCTTACTGCCCTCCAGATGTTTGGGACAAATTCTGGTTCTCATCAGCTGGAGCTACATAGTACAAAATATCTGAAAAGTGCTGCATACATATTACACTCTTGTATACAAGAGAATTCCGAGTTTCCCTGTGTGCTGTTGTAACCTAGTCAGCATGGTAACAGCATTTCTTAGAATAGCTAGAATGTCTTGAGCAAAAATGTGAACTTGAAGAAGGGTGCCTTTTCCCCCTTTTTTTATGGCTACTGTTGCCAGATAATAAACTAGGAGTTCAAACAGCAAGTCCCTTTCCCCCCTCTCTTTTCCTCACAGCAGCACTTACAACACTGGGGTGAAAGAGGAGCTTCCATCTAGATCTCTTCATTTTTTCTGTTTATTTGCACAATACATAGACTCTGCAACTGAGATGGTGAAAAAGCCTGAGCGTTTGTGTGTCTATGTGTGCATTTCACAAGAACAAAGAAAAAAAGTACTGCATGCCTTCAAACTGTTAAACGACAAGGGTCAATGTGGCTTAAAGAAGTGCCCTTTCCCCATGAGGGTTCCATACAACAACAGGAGTGGTGGGATTCAAATAATTTTAACAACCGGTTCTCTGCCCTAATGACTGGGTGGTCATGTGACTTGGTGGGCGTGGCCAACTTGATTGGTCTCACCCTTAGGAAATTTCTCCTTAGTCCAACCCACAATAAAATAGCACAATAAAATAGCACTGTTCCAATATTTAGAATAGAATAGAATAACAGAGTTGGAAGGAATCTTGCAGGTCTTCTACTCCAACCCCCTGCTTAGGCAGGAAACCCTACACCACTTGGTTATCCAATCTCCTCTTAAAAACTTCCAGTGTTGGAGCATTTACAACTTCTGGAGGCAAGTTGTTCCACTGATTAATTGTTCTTACTGTCAGGAAATTTCTCCTTAGTTCTAAGTTGCTTCTCTCCGTGATTAATTTCCACCCATTGCTTCTTGTCCTACCCTCAGGCGCTTTGGAGAATAGCTTGACTCCCTCTTCTTTGTGGCAGCTCCTTAGATATTGGAACGCTGCTATTAAATTAAGATTGACTCTCAAAATTCCTTTATGTTTGTTAGGCCAAGAGGCATTTTTCTAGAAGAGAAATAATAACCATACAGACCTGGTTGACGTATGCTGATTTATTGACTTCCTCTGAAGGAGAACTGAAATTAAAAACCAGTGAAGAATGAAGAAGGATGAATATGTTTGAGATTATATTATCAAATGGGCAAGAAACTTTGGTTATCATATAATGCTTGATCAGTAGGAGATTATGTGGAGTAAAGAACTGAAATTTGCACTGAATTATAACTAGAAGGAGAATTTATGTAAGATGATGTACCATTGGGTCTTGCCACCTAATAAATTGTCAAAGATGTATAAGATGTCAAATGTGTGTTGAAAATGTAAACAATCTGAAGGCACTTCTTATTACTTCTGATCGTCATGTAAGAATGCTAAGAGTTATTGAAATCAGATACGTAATCTAACTCAGAAAATTCTTAAACCAAGTGTACAGCTAAAGCCAGAGGCTTTTCTTTTAGATTTGATGGACAAACAGATTGGATAAAAACATGATACTTTATTCTAATATATGATAACAGCAGCAAGGCAACTCTATGCGTAGAGATGGAAGGACTCCCATATACCTGCAGTGGAAGAACGGATGGTGAAATTAATGGAATTGGCAGAGACAGCAAAACTGCTTTGATTAAAGAAAAGACTTTATCTAGCTTCATTTCTACTTGGAAACCACTCTTGAATTTTTTGCTTGAAACAGAAAGAAATTAAATTTTAACCTTGGCTTTTATTTATTAGACTTGTTTATGATGATGTACTGTTTGTTACGGTTTACTCTAGTTCAAAGGGTTATTGATTTTTAGGTTTTACCTAAAAATTGAAGAAAGTCAGAAATTATTTTTTTTCTATACATTTTTTCCTTTTTGTCTGCACTCCTCAGTTTTGGTATTTCCCTGCTCTTCTTTCTTTTTAATTCTTTTTTTCATTGTTTTCTCTATTTTATATATATTTTTTGAAATATAACAAAGTTTTGGGGAAAAGGATTGATCCTTATCTATAATTAAAGAGAAAATTTCTATACTATGTGCTATGAATCTTCCAGAAAAGCAGTTAAATCAGTATGAATACTGCAAACATACATATTCCACTCTTGTGTATGTCCAAGTGTTCTTTCTCTTCTTGCATAAGTCCTTATTGGTCATATTCTTGTACTTTTCTTTTTTAAAATCAGTTAAATCTCTCCAACTTGTTGATTGTTTTAGTTGAAATATTCTCCAAGAATTCCCGATTCTTACACTCACACTGTGCAAGCAAATCTTGCCAGTAAGGAAGGGACAGAGATGCAGAAATTTAAATAATTGAAGGGGAGATAAAAACAGATGGGCTGAGGAATGATTCTCCCCTCTCTTCCTCCTTCTTATATACTTAAAAGGAGATAAAGTAACTATAGAGAATGAGGTAGGGTGTTGTTTATTGGTTCTTTGTCATTACCATTTTTCCTTTCCATAATCAGCTCCAGGCAATGACAAAATGAGTTGAACTCATATATGCAGTTTTGTTGGTTAGCACATGCTGCAAGTCTCCATGGCTCAGAGAGGGTGTTTTTTGTTTTGTTTTTTTTTAAGTAAGGGAAAGACACTGGTATGCTTGAAACAGTGTGGAATATTACATCCTATTTGTCCCAGGAAAGGAGAAAAGGCACTGTACAAATCATTGGGTGCTTTGCTGAAATAATCATTCTGAGCTAAGGATATTTTGAGTTCCAGAATATTTTACAGAGCCTTTGGGCTACATTTGCCTTTTTGCAGAGACTTCTCACTAGAGATTAATTTCCATGTGGTGACTGATTACTACCACCTCAAATGGTTGTGTGTGGACTTAATGAGTCAATGCTTTCCTGAACCCTCTGGAGAAATAATAGTACAAAAGCATAATTATGAACAAGAACTACAGAAATATGCTTCCTTTCTGCAAAATTAATAATTCATTTATGGGCAATGATTCATTTATAGGCAACTGCATGGCAATTACCTTGCTCTTTGTTTCTTGGAGCTAGATCTGAAAACCCTGCTTTCCCTTTTTAGAATATTTAATTTTTCAGTATTCACATATATATCATCTGGTTTACAAAACAAACCATGAACCATTTTTCTATGCTCTGACTGTATATTGAGCAATACTTTGTACACTAAAATCATGTTTAAGAAAATCTTTACATAGAAGACTTTCAAATTCACTCATCACCAGTATTTAATATCAGGAAAGCTCTGGAGAAGTTTAATGAGATAAATTTGATTTTATTACCTTCAAAAAATATTTTTTAAAAAAAAACTTTCAAATATACTTTGTTCAATTTCAATATTATCTATTTTACGACAAGAAAACCAATTTGGTGTAATGGTCAAGACATCAGGCTAGAAATTGGGAGACCATGAGGTCTAGTCCCACCTTAAGTAAAAGCCAGTTGAGTAACCTTGGGCTAATCAGCACTAAGAAGGTGGAAATATCAAACCATTTTGAAAAAACCTTGCTAAGAAAAATAAGAGAGTTGTCCAGGCCATCTCAAAGAATGAGACATGATTGAATGGAAGAAAAAAAAACCCCTTTATAAATATAGATGTAAAGGACTGTTGTGAAAATAGAAGCTTTTCTATTGCTGGCAAGTATGTATGATGGGAATAATTCCATTTCCGTCCCCTGTACATTAGATTACAAGTATTGCCTATAAAATCTCAGAAGTGTCATGATATGCAATTGATGGTCTCATTATGCATTGTCTGTTTTTTTGTATTTAAAGGAAATAAAGTAAGGAAAAGAATATAAACTGAATCAGTAAAAAAATACGTTTCGGTCAATCTTAACTCCTGAATTCTTTTCTCTGCAACATTTTAAAAGTGGTTTGCCATTGCTTTCTTCTGATTACTAAGAGAGAATGACTGGCCCGAAGTTACTCAGCTGCCTCCATGTAAACTGGCTCTTTTATATAAATAATAGTTCATAAAATATCACCTTTTCCTGCATGCTTCTTTCTGGTGTCTTTGCTGCATGCTCTATTTAAACTGGTCTCACAGAAGCAGGACGAGCTGCTTTGACCAAAGATCTTTTCTGTCCTCAGAAAATCTATTTATAACTCATTGAAGCTGGACAAAACCACTTAAACCCAGCTTTCCAGTATGAGGGGGGAAATGCAATAACATTCAAAAAAGAAATAGATTCATCACAACTTAGAAGAAAAAAAGACTGTTTTACATAATGATATAAATCCCACAATAGCAAACTTTTAACAGAAGTTTGTGAGTGATGGAACACCTTCTCGCACTTAAAACAAAGCTACCCCAGGTTTGTTTAAAGATGAACAAACACTGACATGTCACAGTTAAATATCCAGAGCTAAAATTATACTGGAAACCAATAATTTTGCATAAGAGAAGCAGTGAAACAAGCTGCATGGTGCCACATCAGTATTACCTTAAATTATTTGCAAGTGCAACAGAGTTCTCACAAATTTAATTATTTAATTTAAATTCCATCCAGTAATTTTTTGTATGTCGTCAATGTGGCTGAAAAAAAACACTGATGATCCAATATGTAGGTTTTTATAAGATTTCATAGGAGAAATATATAAGTTGGACTCTAGAAACATACTTACGATTCAGAATTATTTCCCAGACCATTCGATATTCTGTCACAGCAAATTTGAATCCTACTAGCAGTTTTAATTTTGCAAAATAAGTAGTTTCCTTATTTGCATAATTTATTGCTCAGTCAATCAGCAAAAGTAACAAGAGACTCTTGAAGATGGTGATAAACCATCTTCTGGTCAATGTAAATCCAACTACAGATTCTGTTTTTTTGCACCTCTCCGTTTTGCATCTGTGCCCTGTAAAACAAATCCTTTCATCTCCAAGTCACAATAGACCAAATGTAGCTATTTATTTAAAAATGAGATAGTTCAACTAGTGCAAGGCCATTAAGTAGACAATGGAAAGCCAGCCATATCATAAAGTTGAAGGAACTGGTCAATCTTTAACATTTTCTGTATATGGAATAATAGTGATGGTTGGTGACAGTGTAGAATCTTCTTCATTTCAGTCACCAGAATATTTTAGGAATATATCTGTTACCTCTGGCATTAGCATTTTCTTTGGACATGGCATTCAGTCTTGTCTTGTTGGAACAATGGCTTCTGCTTGGGTCATGATGGCAATCTGAACCGGGATTGCCATTGCTATGTGATGCAGTTGTAAAGCCCAACTGCTCCTGATCTGTCAGCCTGCCTGGGTAAGTAAGCCACCGCTGCCGCTTGCTTCGCTTCCCACCCGGTGCTGCGTCCCCATGCGGCCCAGCTAGCTGTGACTCTCCCCCGTGGTCCCCGGAGCTTGCCTGCCGCTGCCGCTGCTTGCTTCGCTTGCCACCTGGCGAACTGGCTAGATTTCACCTCTGATGTAGATTATTAAGCAGAAAGCAGCAGGAGTCCTAGGAAAAGGGAGAAGGCACACAGATGTGGGGTGGTGTGAGGAGGCAGATGAGCTAGCACTGCAGACCACTTGTGGATTGGGGAGGCTGGGCAAGAGCTTGGGAGATCTGTGGCAGGTGTGCAAAAGCAAAAGAAATCTGAGTGATTAATGTCATGCTGGGGCACAAGGACAGAAAGGCTGGCGGACACTGCAACAGCCTGAATGTTGAGGATTGGCTGTGAATATCACTAGTTCAATGCCATTAAAACTTTGAATAAGCACTGAATGAGTAAGCAAGGACTACCTATAAGTAATTCCACTCTGTGGGCAAATAGGGAGACTGAGACAAATCCTGAATGGTGATGTCCAGCTGTTTGGATCCAAAATGGAAAAGGTCCTTTGGAGGAGATTTAAGCTGGTTTACTGTATCTATTGGCACCTCCTTAAAAAACTGAAACTCTGACTATTAGAACTATTCTTGCCCGAGTCCAAGCAGCCACAGGTGTTTGTTTTTAAGCAGCTGAAATACAGTTGTGGTCTTACTTCCCTCAATAAAATTTAACTTCTCTCTATTTCCTGAGTCTGATCATAACAGATGTTTTTCATGCTCACATTCTTCCCAGGGTCTAAAAAAAATATTGAAACATTTATTTATGGCTCTAGTCAATCTGGATTAATGATTTAAGTATATATATAAAACCCTTGATTTTAAAATGAGTATTTTCTTTTTAAAGCTTGATTTTCATCATTGTTGAGTGTTTTTAGTAACAATGAAAAACTTACCTATTAAGAAAAAAACAAACAAACAAAACAAAACAAATTCTGAAACAGCAAGTAAAAACCATGGTAAAATTTAATAACAATAAAACTAATGTGATCATAGCATGAGATCTTTTACAATAAGCAAAACTAAAGTTAACCACATTCAAAGACATAAAACCACACCGATTAGATATTAATAGTAAAAACTATTAATAAAATAAAATTATTAGTTCTGGTGGCCTGGAAAGCTGACTAGCTGGGGAATTATTAGTAATTTTCCCAGTACAGTAAAAGTAATATAATATAAAAGTAATATACAGTAATATAACAAAATGTTATATTTTGTTTCAGGAAATCCTTCACTTTAGGGGAAATTTTTTTGTTTGATGGGAGTGCCCCATAGTTTCCTCTCAAAACAGCTGTTGGAAGGGCATTAAATCTTCTCATTGAATCCGAGAATTGTCATTTGGCTTAGATATCTAGCCTTCTGGAAAAAAAGGCGACTGGGTGCTCAAGAACACATCTTTAGCAATGGCAGTTGCCTCTGACTGAGCTTCTGCCTGTTTGGTGCACTGTTTAAGGGCTGGCCCAAAGGAGCTTTTTCAGGAGCCAAGTGGGCTTCCCTGTTTTTCTTTGAAGATGTTTAGCTTCTCATCATTTAGCTTCAGCTCTGACTGGATGGCAGGGAATGGAAGAATTTATATTCCCTTTGCGGACAGCTGGTCATTTGCGTTCTTTTTAGAAAGTCATTGAGGCCACCTGGAGTTTATCTGTGTCCTCAGGGCCACCTGAGTACGGCAAATTCGGCAAATCCTCAAATCCCACTCCTGGCTGGCCCCACCCCACCCCGTCCCGCCCAACCGCACCTCATGCCGTTTCCAGCTGCATTAGGCAGCCGCAGTTTCAGAAGCAGAGAGAAGCAGCCGGATTCCTTATAGGTATAGGAAAAATATTTCATTTTTCTAGGAGAGGGGTGGGTGCTAACTTCCAACACTACCATAATGGACTTTTAAATACTTTGAAAAGGCCCATGTTATACTCAAAATGGCAGTTTTGTCCTGCTTGGAATTCCGTGCTTAAACCAAACCACTTTTTAAAAATTGACGTTGCAGTCTTTCTCCCCTTATGAAATTAGTGACAGGGAGCAACTTTACCAGTTTTTGTCACATTTAACAGATTAAAGAGTTGGCCATGCACACCCAGTCACATGACCACATAGCTACGGCCACACAGCCATGCCCACCCAGCCGGTCACTAGGGCACAGAACCCGTTGCTAAAAAATTTGAAGCCCACCTCTGGTTTTAAATAACAAGAAATGTGTCTGGATTTAGCCAGAAATATTTTTAGCATAGCAGATATGAATAACACATTTACTGTATAATGTAATAAAAAGTCTACAGTTAGCTTTTGCTAACTTCTGTGCCTTTAGGACAACATACTCCAGGTATACTTTGCATTTACAGGTAGCATGAAACATTATCCCTAAATACTTGAAAAATATGTTTTGTTTAATGAGTGCTTGTTCAGTTTCCAGATATTAATTTTAAGGTGCTTAGTAAATTCTAAAACTTTCGCTTTGCATTTTGAGCACAACTACACTACAAAGATCACTTTAGACCAGTTGGTGTCTAAAATAACAACACCATCCTTATATGAGGACTGCAATGTCCTTCTTCAGTTTCAGAGGATGATAAGACTGATTATTTTTCTTGGCTGTATGAGGAGTAACATACAGATAGCAGTGGTGCCAAGATGTATCATTGTCTAACTTCTCTGCTGATATGAATTTTCTTGGTTTAATTTGTGGCATTTGTCTATATACTGCATCTAATTTTTGAACTAGAGTTCTCATAAAGTTTAAGCAGAAGTGGGGCCCTATCTACAGTATAGTTCTTAAGGTTACTTCAGAATCTATACCTAGAGGTAAGGTCAAAAGGCAATCTGAAAGCATTATTATTATTATTATTATTATTATTATTATTATTATTATTATTATTATTATTATTATTATTATTAT